>QLSS01000289.1:120925-143216 GCA_024372645.1 Trichomalopsis sarcophagae | reverse complement strand
GAGAGAGAGAGAGAGAGAGAGAGAGAGAGAGAGAGAGAGAGAGAGAGAGTATAGAATCTATATGTGTATAATGTATATGTATATATGCGCTGTCCTCGTTGCGCCGCCACCGTCTCGCTCCGCTGTGCTCCAGATAGGCTGCGACTAGTCTCCACTTAGCCGAGTGTATGTAGGTATACATATATACAACTGCTATATACTGCAGGCAGGCACTGCACCCGAGGGTTTGTTGCCGCGCGCGCTGTGATATTGGTGGGGGTGCAGTCTTTATCTCTCTCTCTCTCTCTCTCTCTCTCTCTCTCTCTCCTCGGAGAATCTGTGCGCTGCTGCTGCTGCTGTGCAGGCCGGGGGTGGAGAAATCGTGTTGCTAGCTATCGGTCTTTTCAAGGGACTTGCTTGCGATGTATAATTCTGTATACCCCGAGCTAATTTTACCCGCCGCGGATTTCGTATATTTCACCTACAATAGATAGTACGTAAAATAACTAACTGACACGGTTCTGCGCGTTTGGCAAATTGAATTTTGACGAGTAAGTAATAGCTTTCGGGGAGATTGGCTTATTGTCTTATTTCGACGGTGCATGGAATCCGGGGAATCACATGCTTCATTCGCGACGTTACGAAATGAAGTCCGAAAGCGGGTAATAATAATAGCTCGTCGTGTTTGTTTATTCGACGTAATTGTAGGTACGTACGTAATGCAGCATATGTGTGTGTGTGATTTTCACGAGATATCTGAGTAATCTTCGAAGACGATCAGAAATCTCGGTGTTTATAATGCCATCTATTATTAAAAGTCAATTATTCATCATAGCGCCGCGTGATACTTATTAGTTTATTCTGGAGAAAATTATAATTACATTAATTTAAAAGCCGCACAAATAATAAACCTTTTCATCATTTTAAAGCCATCTATTAATTTAATAATAACCGATTGCATAGATGACCGATACATCTATAATTTGATAAGTCGTCTTATTAATTGTATTCTAATTTATTGTTTCATATAACTTTAAAATATAATAATTCATATGAAAAACCTTTTTAAATGCACGTAATGTACACTTATTATTAAAAGCTAATGAAATAGGGCTAACGAATAAGGGATCATGAATTCTGACTGTTTATATATGGATCTTATAAATAGAAGAGAAATGAAGTTCTAAATTTGTATGGTTTCTTATAATTAGAAGAGATTGAATAATATATTATATGTTTATAGCATAAAGTTATTCGCTTTAGACATGAAATTCAAAGTATTTTTTATCAATCTCTAATAAATATAAAAATAAAATAAAATATCGTAACCCTATTTACGCATACAAGATATAACGAGTCAAAAGTATAAGCATCAAAGCAACTTGAAAACAATACGCTACACAGTACAAAGCAACGGGGGCAAAAATTAAAAAGTCAGCGTATAGCATTCCAGGCAAATCCGGTGTAAGTGCGCGTTCTCGGCCCACCGCACAATTACAGCATCCGGCGATCGGGTATCCGCGTTGGAAAAGCGACAGTATACACTACTACACAGAAAGTTTGACGCGCGGGGAGGACGAACACATACAGAGGTTCGCTGCTCTCCTAGAATCCTGCGGTTGCTCTCGGAGATCAATAACCCCTCTCTCCCTCTCTCACTCACTCGGCGAGAGCTGCTGTAGCGGGGGGATGTTCTCTTATTTATTTTTTTGTTCCGAAAATTCCACCCCCACAAGTCCCGGGAGGAGCCCGGCCGAAAACCTTGACCCTTTGACCCGAGTGCGATGTGGTTTATGAGATGGCCACGAGGATTTTCGTGTCGGTTATTCAGGCCGCGGGTGTGTAATTTTGCGGAACTATATGTGTATATATATATATATATATATATATATATATATATATATATATATATACGCTGCTGCGGGCCACTATTAATAGGCGCGGCTGTATGTATACTGTATAACGGCGGTGTACAGAAGTTTGATACACGATGGAAAAAGAACAAGTTGCGGAGCGGATATTATATTTTTAGGCGCGCTTTCAAGCTCTCGGCGGATTGTAAGGCTTTTCAAGTTTCTTAGTCGCGGATGTATCGGTGAGTTGCGGGCTGCTGTCGAAGTTTGCTGACAGACTTGCGAAGAGTATAGATGTTGTGTATACTTACTTTTTTCTGGAAAAGTTTTTATTGAAGATTGAAAGTACGACGATTTTCGTTGGACTTTTTGACGTGATCGAAAAATGCATCTTTTTGTTTTTCTTCTAGATTGTTATATTGATATAATATCGACAAAAGGTTTTTAAGGAAAAAATTGCATTCCGATTTTGTATTTCTTTAAGGTTCAACGGATGGACTTTAATGCAACCTTGATTTACAATTTAAAGATAGCACAGATTCATCGTTTCCTTAAAGAGTAAAAAATACAAGTTTAAAATATCACATTGTTAAAGTCATAAATATGTAATTATTGTGGAAAATAGAATTTTAACTAATAACTATACATTACAGGAATATTTTATATTTCAGCATATACCTTGCGATTACATCGATTTTTTGTTTTTACCGATGACGAATAAGATTATTATCGAGACATTTCAGTCAATTTTTTATTTGAAACAAATTTATAGTGAATAGATCCGCGTATTTCGTCTTATTAAAGCTTCGTTCGTGAAAACTGAACTTTATAACAAACCGAGAATCGAAAAGTGTTATCGCTGTCTCGTTTTCCGAAGGCCTTTAGCAAGTTAAATACGCGGTTCATGCTCCATATGTATGTTGAATAGCTGATATTTCGAATAAACGTTCCGAGACTTGAACTATATACGTGAAAAAATATTCTCATTGGATTGTGCAGCAGTAACGAGGAGATAGGTAAAGTATCCTAAAATAATTAAATCACTCTATTTACAAAATGATATTAAGAATATTCCTTCGAGCTTATTCTCATTCTGCTTTTTTTGTAATAGGTTTTAAATATCATATTTCGTGATTAAAAAGAAACTAAACGTTATTTTACTTTCACTTTTTTTTTATTTATAAGTCATCGTTTCATACAGGATGATGTTCTTAACTTTTGACAATCTTACAAGTTATGAACATTCATACAGTATATACTTATACATAGCATTTTTCCATACATACTCAACTTTAAATGACTCTTAAATAGTCTCTCATTGTTATAATAAGTTAAAGATAGATTTGGTTACTATGTACTGTAACATGGAGAAATATATTCTCTTAGATGTTCTCTGAACGATACACACGAACTGTATGTATATGGATAGTCAAGTTTTTGTAGAGTATAAAATGTAACACTGCAATATACAGGTCTGTAGTAGATCGCATTCAATAAACATTATTCATTATTGAAACTATCGGCAACTTACTCTTTAAATGCAAGAATTTTAATCTTAAAGCAAACTTCACTACAAATGGCACACAGGTATACAATGCAGAGCTGGTAATTTATTTAAAAGATGCATGGCATAATCGCTCATTATGCCATAATAACTTAAAAATCATAAGAAACTTGCATTTTTAACGGCTAAAATTAACGTTGTACTTATTATTTCAATTATAATCGCGATACTTGATTACAGCTACATTAATTCATAAATAAACTGGTTTAAAAAATCATACTTCTGAGAACCTTTGCGCTCCGATAATACAAATAAATTTCCAACTCTGATAAAATAAGCTTGATTATGAGCAAATTGTAAAATCTGGAGTTTGGCATTTGTATAATATCATATATCTATCATACAGCTCTAGCAGATACTTCTATTAGCTAAATAATTCACAAATTATTCATTTTCTACATATACAAACGACGTCGAGAATAAAATATTAAAATGATTTTTCGGCAATGCTAGTAGACACAAAGATCTCAAAGTAAAGTATGGTATTTATCTTCATCAAATGTCGATTCATAGTTAATAGTACATTACTGTATACTAATCGTATTTGTTCATATGTACACATATTAATAATATAAAGAAAATCACAATATCAAACGTTTGGCCAACAAAAATAATTCACAAGCGCTTATTCAGGAATTTCAAAAGCTTGAAAATGCATACGAAAAATTCACTTTCATCATTATCCAGCAGTTACTCAAAACAATCGAATCATGAATACAAAACTTAAAAAAACGTCACTTAAATACAAAAAAAAAAACGGAATCAGCGATATAAAATTACTGTATGTGGTTTTGTAATATCACATGTAAAAATTTAATCTTTACATACGAATTGTATACAACCGTATAACAAAAAAAAATCACATAATAGCTTAGGTGAAGAAGCTCGTGTAAAAAAAGTCTCTTAATACTTTTTCCTGAGTAATTTGTCTCTTCCGCTATAGCGAAACTACAGTTCACTTCGCACATCTTTCCAAAAAAGGAAAAAATATATTTTTTACATATATAATTTAGAATGCCAACGATTATGAGCGCAACAACGCCCCTTATTATGTTTTGTCTTTCTTTGTGCGATCTGGTCTCGATTCCTCTTCACTTTTCTCTTCGCCTTCATCTTCTTCCTCATCGTCGTCGTCGTCCTCTTCGTCCTCCTCCTCCTCTTCCTCGTTGTTGTGCTTGGAATCATCGTCGGTGAGCTGTATACTGTCGCAATTCGTTTGATCTTCAGGATCGTCGGTGATATCTTGTTCTTGCTCAAGGAAATCCGTTGGCACAAATTCCATCTGATCTTCGGAATATTGGTTCGAGTCGTCATTGTGGTCTGGAATAAAAGTGAATAAAATTTAGTTCACATGTGCTAAAAATAACGATAATTCATTGATTACAACATACCTAATTCGTCGGCGAGTTCTATGTCCCCGCCAGGATCGTCGTCTTCATGCAGGCCAATGATACTTTCAAATTGTTGGGTATTCGAGCTGCTGTCCTCTTCATCCCGATGCTCATCGGCGTATATGCCTCCACCGGGACTCACAGGTATGTCCAGCGGCTCGACTTTTACCATTGGTGACGACTGGCCTTTACTTTGAGGTGACACCGGGCGTTGTAAACGAATCTTCGTAAACGGACGAGCTTCTGGTACCTCTGAGGGTATAGGGCGACGTTTTATGCCGCGCTTGGGGCTGGCGACGTTGGGTGTCGGCGTTGAGGTAGTAGCTGTAGTGCTGCTGGGTGTGTTGTTGCTAGTCGAAGTCGATGGCTTGTTGTCTTTGGTTTCGTTAGCGACGCGGGTAATTATTTGCTGAGGAACTATTTTTCTGGTTTGTGGGATCAATAGTGGTGGTTTTGGATGCTGGAAAAAAACGAACAAAGTTGCAATAATCTCAAATCTTTAGAAGACTAAATGTAATGCCGATCTTTCTGAAGTGCTTTCGGAGTAATTACCTGAGATCCACTTGGACCAGCTAAACCCTTGACCTGCAGAGCTTCGGCAGCGTTTAGCAGCTGCGGCAGCTTATCGTGGGTGACGTTGACCTCGCCCCGGTACATGAACTTGACCAGGGCTTCAACTTCCCAGAATTTCAGATCCTTCATAAGGATGATCGGATGCTGGCAGGGATTTTCACGTAGCAACTGAGCCAGATAGTCACTGCACGAGGAAAGGATCATCTTGTGGCACTTGAGAGAGCGACCCTCGCAGGCAAGAGTAACGTCCACGAATTGCTCGTTGTCCAGCAGGGACGGGAAGCTATGCTGCATGTTGCTGTGGTAACTGTTCCACCTTAGACATACCTGGATAGCAAAGGTTCACGTTAGCGCGACTATATGATTTCAAATTCAATTTAAAAACATAAAACAGCTAATCACCTCAGTAGGTGGCTGGTGTGCCGAGATGGACTGAGGTACTCCTGGTTGCCCCGGCTGCAGGTTCTGTCTCGCCTGCTGCATTTTTATGGCCGTCGGCGAGATCTGCTTCACTTTGAGTGGTATGGTCTTCAACACCAGTGTCTTCGTCGGTTGCTGCGAGGTCTGCTGCTGCTGAGTCTGTTGCGGACTCGATTGGGCGATCGGTGCAGGAGCGATCTGACGCATCTGACGCACCAAATTCTGCGTAGCCAGGCGCAAGGCCTTCGCGGCTTGTGGCTGGTCGTGCTCCCGCTTGCCGAACTCGCTCATCACTGAAAGTTCGCAAGAAATTGTTGAGTTGAGTAATAAAACTCCTACTTATTATAGTAAAGTAAAATGAAGTCTTTCGCCCAAGTACAAATTCCGATCGTTTGGATCTTATGAGCTGTATCTAAATTAACGGGATTAATCAGTGTGAAGGCGCCTAAAGTCCCTGAATTACCGTGATATCTCCTGCCGATGAGCCGGCCGCCATGGTGCACCCTGAGGTGCCGATGGAGATTAGTGGTACCGCACTGTCTGGGATTAGCCCCACCTCTGACGACCACAGCTCCGCAGATCCTGCACTGAGCTCTCAGCGGATCGTTCGAGCAGAGATCGAAGTGTGCCCAGACAGCACTGGGGTTAGCCATGGCTCGAAGGCTCCTCGAGTGCGATCTCACCCTGGTCAGCATGGGATAGGTGCCGCGCGAGAGCGAGCTCGCCTGATGCTGCTGTGATTGCATCAGGTTCTCCTCCTCGTAGTAGCAGGAGTCGTCCTCGTCCTCCGGCTCTTGTTTCATGGTGAGGGTAGCCGCCGTCATCTTCTTCTCGTCCTCGTCGTTGTCGCTGGGGTTGTTGGTCGGGGTAGCGGTGTTGTGGGACTTGGTTGGGGAGGTAGACGCGGTATTGGGTGAGTTGCCAAAGGCGATTTTGCCGTTTCGCATACAGGAGATCGTCTTGGCTGCGCGCTTCGAGTCCGTGGAGACCAGGTTCCGGTTGCCGCTTTTTAGAGACATGGCGCTAGCGGCTTTTCGTTCTTCGAGTTCTGTGTGATTTTTTAATTTTTTTATAGCGTTCAGCTTTTGATTGTTCTAAACAGATTTTAAGGTTTGAATTCGGATATTTTTTACCTTCAAATAACGAAGCCTCTGCTCATAGCCGAACTCTAAACCATTCGCTTTGGCGTGATTTCAAGAGCTTTGATATGGATGAGAACGTCTAAAAGGAGAAAAGGTTACGTGGTTAATTCAGAGAAACGGACGATTGAATGCAAATTAACCAATTTAACCAGTGGCCAAATGAAGTTTCCGATTTTTAACTAAAAAAAAAGAGCAGTACGAACTGCCACCGATTCAGCGCACCAGTAAAAACGGTCACCTTTGCGTTCTCAAAATTCTAAAAAAAAATAACACATCGCGGTTAAAAAAGTAAAAAACATTTCGAGCGCGACGACTCGCGCGTTGTGCTCCGAAATCGTCCGAACGCGCCGCGAGGCAGCCAGCGACTTATCGGCTTCCGCCGGCCGATCTTTTCAGAAAGCTCGTCGAGCGCGACGTTGCCGGTCTCTCTCCCGCTATACTTCTGCCCGCCCATACACACACATACACGCACACATGCACACGTGTATCTATCGCTCGCCACACGGCTGCCGCGAGTTCTATAAAAAGCAACGACGACCACCGCGATAATTTCCCCGGGTTTGGCCCCGCGTGCCTCGGCGAAATTCACACGCTCTCGAGTGCGAGGGACTGTGTGCGCGTGCATGTGCGTGAGATGCGACCGAGAGGATCAGACGCTCACGCTGTGGATGAATGAATGGGATTGAGATCGAACGATGATGTCGTCGTCGCTGCGCGTCGGCGTGTGGCCTTGCCGATTTCGTGAACGTATCGGTTTTTATTTTTCCTCGACGCGGCGCTTTGACGATCGCAGCTGTCATCGCCGGCGTGTGAATCACATCTCGGATTCACGCTAAAAATATAATTGCTTCCGTTGTATGCAGATTCCGAAGGCACCGAAAATACGAGACGGTCGATACATCGGTATTCGGTCGTCCTTACGTAACGATCGCTTCTCGAGTCGCTTCTCGAGAACTCGAAAATAGGCGCCGTACAGAGCGGAAAAAAATACACACGAAAGAGAAAAATTCACGAGGTATAGTATACACAGTATTGTTTATCGTAACCCCGCCATATCCATTTCCGCAATTAGACAGATAACTCGAACACTATCGCGGCCGAGTCGAGCGACTATTAACGTTTTCCGCAAAGTTCTCACGCGAGTCCCAAAAATATAACGCAAGCTTCTTAATTTGCAACGAGCTTTATTTGATCGCTGATGCCGCTGTGCCCAAGTATATCGTTATAGTACGATCACGTCGAAGATTTCTTTAAAAAACGCGAGGAAAGACGAAAAAGAAAAAAGTTCGCGCGCACACTTGTGGACCGATACGGCCAAAAATAACCTCAAATATAAAAGGCGTGCTCTCTCCGCTGATGTCGCGAACGAATTTCGCGCATATGCAAGCGTTGAAGCGTTGTCGAGACACGCAGTGTTACACAGGCCTTATAAGCTCCATCGAAAACAAACATAAACAGTGTACCCCTCCGACGAAAATAACCTCTGTTCGGCGATATAGAGGCTAGAGACCGAATAATAAAAAGGAGAAATACCGCGTGAAAAGGTGCCCGAAAGGTCGCGCGCGACGTTAATTAGCGACACAGCAAGTACACACGCACGTGAACGATTGCGAGAGCGGGAGGAAAAAACAATATACACACAAGCCGATCCTATATTATACATTACAAATTACAAATTTTCGCGGACATTATCGTTATGACCCACTTCCTCGGCACTGCAGGAGTTGTCCGCGCACAACTTTTCCACGTAGCACGTAAAAATCGCAACACCTCGTCGGGCGACAACAACGAGTCCGGAGCAATCCTGCGCAGACTCCAGCAGCCATTATATTTATATCCCGTCCTGCCATATTATGTATATATGTATACATATAGAGACACAGGGCGAAAAAGTGCGTTTGCGCATCTGCCAGCCCGAGTCGCATCACACGTATAACGCCGTGCTCGAATAATCGTTATCGGCAAAGCGAACGAACGCGCGCGCGCGCGTTTACGCCACTTTTAACCGAGCGAGAGCTTATCAGCGGGGGCTACGCCTGTGTGCGTTGTATTATTATACATCGGTGTACATGCGAGTGTGTCCGCGGCGCAGCCGGCAGCAGAAAGACGAATGACACACTCTCACTGCGGCCTGTTACCTATACACGCAAATATCAAGCGTATGTACCTCCAGTTCGCGCGCAGCCGGCGCTTTGCACTCGCGTACTCGTTCCACTCGGTCGAAGACACTTGCGCACTTTGATCCTTGGTGTGTGTGTGTGTGTGTGTGTGTGTGTCGCGATGCACCTGCAGCCGGGACTGTCGCACGGGGAAAAAACACGGCGCGATTTTCGCGGAAAAAAGAGAGCGAGAGTGTTCATAAAACACACGCGCGCGCGCGCGTCTCTTTCGCGTATGTATCGACCGATCTCCGAGCGCGCATAGGCTTTCTCCCTCCCTCGACTCGTATGTATATAACACACACGCGGGAGACTTCTCTGCCCCTATGTCTGCTGTGTATACGCTAGCCCCCTCTCTCTCCCTTCTCTCTCGAATAACCCACACAGCCAAAGCGAGAGCAGTAGACGCGCCGTCGGTGCTTCCTACTCTGCCGCTCGGTCCGGGAAATCGAGAACCGTTGCGCTAGTGAGAGAGTGGAACGTTCGAGGGTGCGATCGATTTTCCACCAGGTGTTCCTTCCTCTGCCGCACTTCCCCGACTCTCTCTCTCTCTCTCTCTCTCTCTCTCTCTCTCTCTCTTTCTCTCCTCTCGCGCGGTCCTCGCGTTTGCGCGCCGGCGGCTGGCTATATCCGTCCCTCCAGATTTACCCACGGGCTCTCTCTATCTCTCTCTGTGATGCTGATGCTCGTCGTCTCGTTCGCGCGCGCGCGCTCGGGAATGGACGATGATGATGCGCGTATGTATGCGAGCGAGTAAGAGAGAGAGAGAGAGAGAGGACACGACCGGTAGTAGTTTGTGTATATTGCAGTTGTGTGCCTCTACGCGCGATCAGAGCGGAACTCGACAATCTAACCGGTCCGCCAGTGCCGAGCGACCCTGCGTATACCTATAGCGTCTATTGCCGAAACTAGCCGCGCCGATCTATAGGTGTCTGCTCTCGGTGTGCCTCTCCTCTGGAGCGCCCGCTTTTTTTGCCCGCCTCGCTCGCGCTCGCGCGGTCGAACAAAAGAGACGACGTGCTCTGAGACCTCTCTCGCCTTATATACTTCCTTTATATATGTATATACACTCGCGCCGAACTGCCTCGTGCGTTCGTTTTTCATACTCGCGCAACGGCTCTGTCTCTCGCTTGTACCTCGTGTGCGGTGTCGATTTTAACGATTTTTCCGCGCCGCGAGGCGAAAAATCGGCTGTCGGAAGACGATCGAGCACTGCGATGCGTAGGCGATAACGTGAGTCAGCCGGCGTCGATATTTACTTTTCGATATTGAGCGCTGCAGTCCACTTGAGAGAGGAAAATCGGCTGGGCACAGTCAGCTTCCTGTGCGACGATCGATCGATGTATAGACAGGCTGTAGCGGCGAAAGCGTGGAGTAGAAAACTACGGCACTGCGCGTCTGCTGGGAGCTCGATGCGAAAGAATAGCGCGCGAGGAAAGAGCGATTTCTTCCCCCAAGCCGAACCCGGCCACGACTAAAATCGAAATCGGTGGCGGCCGAGCCGCAAGCAGCAACGACGAAGCGAGCGCCGAGCGAAGCGCGCATGTGCGCCAGCGAGGCTCGAGCCGCCCGCCGGTCGGCTGCTGCTGCTGCTGCTCTAGTATATCGTATATACGCTGCCGCGGGTTCTCTCTCCTTCTCTCTGCTCTCTGTCTCTCTCCCTCTCTCTCTCTCTCTCCCGCTCCTCGATATGTACGTCGACGATGCGCACATGCCACTTGCATGAGGCCAGCCGAGAGCGACGGATGGCGAGAAATAAGCGATGGGGTTACTTGTATACTGCTTGGGGTTGGATGGAGTGATCGTTGCATTCGGTTTTCTTATTTTTGACGATTTTTCGTGCGAGACTTTTTTCGGCAGGAGATCGCGATGTATAGGTAGGTTTTGTCAATACTATCTTTCGGACTGTGCAAATACGCGCGCGCGGCGAGTGAATCACAATCGGCTGTCTCGTTTAAACTGGATTTTCAGAATTTAACTTAAAAATTTTTCGAACAAACTAATGGTAAATCTCCCATCGGAACGTTGTATTATTTTGTGTATGTAGGTAAAAATTCAAATTCCGCCGAAACGCCGTTTCCTTCCATTCATCCTCTTTTTTTGCCCAGGATCCCCTTTGTCCTACTCCTTCCCGCTCTCTCTCTCTCTCTCTCTCTCTCTCTCTCTCTCTCTCTCTCTCTCTCTCTCTCTCTCTCTCGTCTCACATATAGGTGTGCTTCCAACATACATACACACGCATCCTTTTTACCCTCACCCATGCTCCTCGCCGTTATTCCTTCCTATTCTCTCCCGATTTTACAAGTGTGTGCTCTCTCTCTCTCTCTCTCTCTCTCTCTCTCTCTCTCTGTCCCTCGTGTGTGTGTCGCTTCCTGCACGCATATTTTCGCCCCATTATACTCCTCTGCTCTCTTTCTCGTTCTTCCGTTATGAAAACGCTTTATGCGCACAGAATCGCTCCCTGTCTTTTGTTACGTGTGTTACACGACGGCCTTTGGTCTCTCGCTCTCTGACTTGTATGGTCCTCGCATGCTGCACGCACCGCGCATCTCGACGGATCTTTTTTGTCGGCCAGACGTCTGGAGAGTTTCTCTTCGAGTCTGTGAGTCGTGACGTCGATTTCGTTTCGTTGATAAAAAAAAAAATTTGTCAACTTTTTTAAACTACTTTTATTTGTTACTTTTAAACTATTAAGTACACATGAAAATAAATTAGCCTCGAGTGTCTGACGCAAACGGTAACACTGTTTACGTGCGATTGTACAATATCTTGATGTTGAGGAGCCTGCCTTGTATTTATTTCAGTGTCAGTATAAAAGTTTTTTGATAACGCGCGAGTATATACTTCGATTATGCCACGCGATTACCGAATTTCCTTCGATAACGGCGAATGCTGCAGACAGTGTACGGAATCTTAAATATGCGTTGTATGGTAAAATCACTCCCGTCGTTTTCAAGATAAAAATACAAGCAACGCATTCGATCCCCAAAAAATCGAGTCGACAACGGCGAGTCTATATCAAAAGCATCCCCCCACCAGCACAGCGCGGATACTGCGTCTTACGTTATATATACATGTATACTATACATATACACCACACGGTCCACTCGGCATCACCCTACATTCACCCCTCGCACCCCCCGAGAGAGCGAGAGCAACCGGCGGCGGGATCGCGCACCCTCCTCCTTTTCCGGTACTCCTTCATCTCGTATATAGGTATACGCAAGCGGCTAAGCCACACATACACACGCACATGTCGAGGTCGAAAGAAAAGCAGCTTATACACATAAGCGTGTGTGTGTGTGTGTATATATATATATATATATATATATATATATATATATATATATGTGGAGGCTCGCTCGATCGACGTACTGGCCGAGCGCGCGGCCCCATCGATCGGCCCAGCAGCTGCCGGCGCAGGCGCCTGATGCGGCATTGTGCGTGCGCGCGAGAGGGATCGGTTGCCGCGTTCGCGCGCACGGCCCGTTTTATTATATATGTGAGTGCTGGCTAGACTGTATATACATGTACACGTGTGGCTGCTCGCGATGAGAGCCCGATGGCGGCGGAGAACCGCCGAGGACGGTTGGGACAATGTGCGGAGCGGAGCCTTTGTGTGCATGCGTGGTATTTCCGATTTCCGATCGAGATATGGCACGATTTTTTGGGGGGCGGTGTGTATGAGTGGACGGATGATTCTTCTTTAGGTTCGGAGGCTCGCTGAGCTTTTTTTTTTAATGATCGGATGAATAATATCGAATTTTTTTAATATGATGCAACATTATACTAGGCTTCGGTGGTTTGTATGGCTAGCGAATTAGAAAGCTAAATGTGGCCGAGAGCTGGTCAGTATGGCGATAGTGATGACATACATTTCTCTAAAGTATTATAATATCGCATGGTAAAATATTGATTGAACCTTAAATAATATCAACATATTAAAATTAAATATTTTCAGCTTGAATTTTATTTTTATGCATTGTATTCTGCAAATACCTTAGATAATAAATAAACCCCTAATGCTAATTAAATCACTATGGGCATAAAAAGACTTCATTTTACTTACAATTATACTAAATCAATTAATTATCAAAGTTTCAACATTATTGAGATAAATCATTTCGATATAATGTTGATAGAAAAACTTACCAATTGTTAAGTCGTCAACTATTGTTTTGGTATACTTTGGAGTATTAGTCGAAGGCTTATTAACTGGCGGGGTAATAAGCGTTCCATCTGAAATTCCCGCATTTGTATTATTATAAAATACTATATCATAGAATAATTAATTGGTCTTGAACAATTAGTGAATTTACATGTCTTAACCTGGATTAAAAAACTGTGAAAGCGGCTCTCCGAAAGCCTTGCACTTTTGCCTGGCTACCTCGGCAGCTGCATAATCAGGATGATGACTGTGGCACATTCTGACGTAAGGCTTTTTGCATTCGCGATTTGTAATGAGACTGCCGCGGCACTGGTGCGATCGCAAGACGCATCGCCAGCGGATACTGTTTGGCTGTCTCTTGTGCAAAGTATACATATAGCCCTTGTGTATTAATTTCGGACCACCCTTGTTTGATATTACTATCTGCGAAAGAAAATATGAATGAGGAACCTTGAATATATTTTTCGGATGCTTGCGTTAAGCTTTAATTGTGTAAGTTTTTTTAACTGAAGCTGTACAAATATATTCATTGGAGAAGCTTAATTCCTGTTCATCTTGATGATAATCGCAATTATAATGGTGCTGAGAAAGTGGGTAGCAGATTTAATGAGGCGAAGCAAAAGCAAATTATGGGTTTTGATAAACTAATACAGTAAAACATTAAAATTATGAAAAAAGTTCTAAAAACAGTTTCAATTTAAAAATACCGAAAAAACCTTATGCAGATTTTTGCAAAGAACTATTTTTCGTTCATTGCAAATTACACCTACCTCTGGATCATCAATCATTCGTGGTACCATAGGTATCGCGTCTGTCGGTACGTCGTCAAAAATTTCTGTTTTTATATCTACAGGTGTTATAATATGTTCTACATCATCGTCCGTTGGACAATATGATCTGGACTTTTTTATGGATTTTCTTGCCGTCGACATCTTGTTATCTGCATTCAAATTGAATAGATAATCAAAAACAATATTTATTGTCTCCGTATATTAAAGGACTATTTCGTATTTCGCGTCAAATCAGACTTTACGCGTACGAGTTAAAAAATAATCAATTCAACCTTGCTTAACTCGAAATCAGATCTACTTACTAACTTATATTTTATGAATAAAAAATTCATTTTTTCAAATAGACTTACTTGCAAATTTTTAATTACACAAGACTATAGATTTATGAAAAATTAGTGACATTTTAATATAATATGACAGTTGAATATGGTAGCCCTAATCATAAAGCAAGAAAAAATAAATCATGAAGGAAACTTGGATATTGTAGATGCAAAATCAAAAGAAAGCGCTACAGAAACTGTATATAATACTATACCACAGACCAAGCAGAAAAGGTCCTAAATTCTAATGGCTTGACCTGCAGTTTATTGCACTCTTCCGAGAGAAGCTTTACCACATTAATTCGAGATCCGAGAAGTGTCAGGACAGCTGGCATTAACACAATATCCACTCAAGCTGCTATTTTTGTTATCCAACAATTTTAAAAATGTGTTAATTTATAATTTTTCAACTTTATTAAAAAAAAAAAAATCAGCAAGTTTTAATAATTTTCTAAAGAATCAAATATTCAAATTTCGTGGCAAATATACGTGCGTGAAAATTGCTGTCATGATGTGCAACGTAACGTGACCGGCAGTAATCCAATATAACCGACGCTTTCTTGTCCGCATAAAAAATTATCTCTTGTAGGTACATGCTTATTCTATCAAAATCGTCACTTATCTCTTAATGCCAACAGATAACGCATTCATCAATTGCAAGCTATTTTAAAAATACTCCAATACCGAAAACACAAAATCAAACCCATCAAAACGCAAGCAGTCTCTCGGTTCGACGCACACACCAGGCACACAACTCTAACGAACGACCTTGGCAACGTATTTACTTAGGATTCTCTTCTCCTAATAACACACGAAAAAGGCCAAGAAGACCTATTACGGACACTCCTTATAGGTTCTTCCACTTCTAGAACAATCCGGGGATCCGCGCAACAGTTCGCGTGGGCGCCAACTGATGGCAAATGGCTAAAAATGGCCAAGTCGCAGTGGCGTCTGCAGCGCCACGGCGCATCCGGCACTGCGCACTACTGCTATGTACGCACACACATAACCGTACGCTCTACTATACCTGTATAGTACCCAAGGCAACACGGAGCGCGTGTGACTGTGTTCCTTTCGCAGCACCGACCAGAGCTGACTTTATGATGGCCCGGTTGTCGAGTTGCTGAGCGCAGCGATCGATAAATGGTACCCGGGCATTTCGGGTAACTTCCGCTCGCGCGGCTTTATTGTATCGAGCGCGCTGCACTGCGCATGTGCATTTTTTATTCGACACTTTTTTTTGAGGACGATAAATAGAGGTGTGGATTACTGTATGAATGTAGCGAACTCGTGCAAGTGCGGTTTGAGGTGATATTTTTATGACGTAGGGGTCCGTTAATTGAACGTTGCGAGTGTGCGATAGTAATCGAATAAAGTCGCCGTATAGGTGTACGATCTATAAGTGGTGCCGTTGATTGGTGACACGGCTTTTCCATCTTTTGGCACCGAATTATTTTATGTTTGTGAGGCCGTAATGGCTCGACTCAGCGGGCTTGGTGGGCGTGTACTAAACATGAAATGTCCCTTATACTAGCGTTATATAGAGAGTCACCTAATACCTGTTTGCATGTCGCTATTCTATTATGATAATTGGTGATTATCATAAATTTAGATTCGATGCATTTGTACCTATACCTATAAACATTTATAATTCGTTATAATATAACTAAATAATATACACGGTAAATCTCTTATAATACTTACTTTGCAATCCGCATTATGGCGCAGTACTAAATCGATATGTATATAGTATAAATAAAATTATAAATTATTGATCAAAGTAAAGCGTTAGGTCGAGGAGTGTGATGTAAAAATAAAAATAATAACAAATAAGATAAATTGTACAGAAATTGGCATTTAATATTACACTACAAAATGTAAAACGCAAACAATAACATTGCATAATAATAATAAACTCTTTTATGTATATTTAGAAAAAGGTTAATGCGACTAAAATCAGAATAGCTTTCTCATGTAACAAAATTTTCCTTAAAATTAAATAAAACGAAGTGTGTAGTATACCTGTAATAACAAATAAACGAATTCATCTCGTTCTTGCACTGCTCGACAATACTAGCCTATCATACGATTGAAGAAAAGAGGCGAATAATACAATACACTGTATAATAGTTTATTACCGATGCGACCAAGAACTTATACACCTGTGTACATGCTTTCTCGCACGCGTCAAAATCACGCGAAGCTAAAACTCACGTGTATGGCTTCCGAAGCTGTGTGTGTCGGCAGATGTTTTCCGCGACTTTTTTTTTACCGCGCTTTGGTGTGATTTCGCTCTATTGCAACAGTGCGTCCGTCGTGAGGAGTTTTGTAAGTGAACGAGCCAGTTGACTAAAAATTTCTTTGGATTTTTTTCCATGTTTTCTGTTCTCTTCTTTAATGTATCTCGTGTATAATAGTATACCGTATAATGTTGATAATTGAATTAATGATATCAAATATTATTTTGCTGTATAAATCATGTGTGACCGAGTAACTTATACATGCGAGACTAGCTGGTGACCTTCGTAATAGCGCTAATACCGTTTCACTTTCTGTTATTGTTTCTCTTTCTCTCATCGCGCACGCTCACACACACACTAGCGCGCGCGTATACGAACACCCATATATTCTCTTTATTTTCCAAAGTCCTTTAATTGCAATAATTCATTTTAATCTTTATAATTCATTTACCTATACTTTTATCTCGTTAATTAAATTTTTCATCTATATTCTAACCCCCCCTCTCTCTCTCTCTCTCTTTCTCTAGGTGTTCTTGGCAGCGTTGAACGACAAATCGTTAAGTATTTTTTGTAAAAGGGTCGTACGTCAAGGAAAAGAGGTGTATAATTGGATGTGAGGTCAGAAACAGCCGACTACTCTTCGTTTTAAATTAAAAATATGCACGTCTGACAAGATTCTTATTTCCCCTTTTGTTTCTCGTATATATTTCCCTATAATAACAATATAATTACAAATAATAAGAAAAGCTGAAGGAAGAATAAGAATCGTAATCGAATGGTTTTGCGGCTTTTGTTCGTCTTAAAGGCACAGGCAACGAGTGGCACAAATTATACACATCACCATTTCCCTTCCTCTCTCTATCTTTCTATCTTTCGCTCAAAATCTCTCGCTCTTTTTCCTTTTTCTCTTTGCCGAATGCTGTGCAAGCCTTTTTTTAATAAAGTCAATTTGTCAATTTTTTGCTGTTTCCTTTTATTATCTCATAACTTTTCCTTATTGTTTAAACACATGCGGGTAAACGTAAACTACAAAATTTACTCGCATTAAGCTACTTGGCATCTATTCGTTTTATAATATAAAGAAGACGAACGAATTTCTCTCTCTCTCTCTCTCTCTCTCTCTCAATGTGTACGTGTCGAAAGGCCAAAAGTCTTTTTTTTTGTTCATCGTATCGCAGTATATCGACCAAGCCTGTGGTTTGCTTTTTCTTCCTTGTTTTCTTTTTTTAATATATTGTTCTCTCTTTCGCGTATTGAAAGTGTATGGGTAATCGGTTTTTCTCCAGAGCAGACAATCGCTTCTCGGTCGTGCCTCTTTTTTATATAAATGCAGGAGAATAAGAGGCGCGCGGTTTTTCCCATCGATTGAGCATCGGAATAAAGCAACTTTGCGGAAGACCAGTGCGACGCAAAGCCTAAACTCTCATTGTTTATGATAAGTTAGTGTTTGTTATTTTCTGTTTTCGTTTCACATACAGTCCAGTACAGGATAGGAAAAATCAACAAAGATATATTAATAGGTTTATCTAAATAACACACTCATACCGTTATTGTGAGTGTATAATGAATTATAGTTATAAATCGAAGGAAAACCATACTATATGCATATAATGTATAACGATAGAGTTTCAGTTTCGTTTGTTACACACTTCACTCGAGCATCTGGATTTGAAAACATCGGCGATTACAAACGGAATCACATATTTATACTTATTTACGGAGGAAGAGTAAATTGTATACTATAATATATATTGCTGTAATGTACGAACTCTCGCGCAAGCACAGCTTGGAAAAATCATGTATACTGAAATTTTTAGTCTGTAACCTTTATTCATATATACGTAATGGTTCACAATCAATAAATACACATACACATAAATAAAATTCCCTCTACTCTCTCTCTCTCTCTCTCTCTCTCTCTTTCTCACTTATACTCTCGCATTTTTAAAATATATCGTAAAGGAAAAATTCTATACAACATCATAGAATAATTATATATGCTCGTATATAATTACAGTATGCTTTGTATAATACAAATATGATCATCATCAATTGAAAAAAATAAAACGTGAATTTCGCACGAAAGTATACAAAGGTTCATCGTAAGATAAAAACGCCGTAATATATAATATATAACACAAGCCCTTTATCGTAATAGATATATATATAATAATAATGATAATAATTTTTTTGTTCTCGCACGTGATCGAAGCTTTTTACGTTTCCGTTTCTTTTTTCGTATAATAATATTTTGCGAAGCTATAATGCACGAGCTTCGGCTCTCTCGCTCCTCCTCGTGACTCGGAAAACCGCGCGCACAATAATAATAATATCATTATATCTTTATCGTCGCCAAGTCACATAATAATTATACGGAATACATACGTCGCGACGCACTCGAAAATCTTCTCTAAACTCTCTCCATCGCCCGCCTCGCGAAAACGAGCTGCTGCAGCGAGGCAAAGTCTTTTTTTTTCTTTCTTTACCCTTCACTTTTGTGTTCTCTTATTTTCATTATATTAATTTTCTGTCCTGGACCACGCACGTGCCACGCGGCGATGGAAACTGGAATGACAAACGCACTCGATCTCTCTTTCTGTCTTTCTAGTTAAGTTATCCGCCCAGTGAATCGCCGGAGGAAAAACTAAATTACAGAGGCAGAGCTGGACGCGTCTAAATATTTTTCGTTTTGGCGAACGTCGCCTTTTCCTTCAACTTATATAATTGCAGCCGAATAATAATGTTTTAAGACCCTTTCGTTTTTGCTCGACTTAACTCAGCGGTTCGTGTATAATTATAGTCATAGTATAGAATAAATAGAATATAAATAGAACGAAACATGAAGCAACATAGATCTCTATAATAATAATAATAATAATAATAATAATAATAATAATAATAATAATAATAATAATAATATAAAGCCAGACACTTGTTACCTCGATACAAAAATCGTCCCATATACAAACGTAGTCTATGATAAGCTTAACGCTATATTCGATATCAATAGTAATATATACATAAATTATGAAATAATTATACGTACATAACGCAGTATACGGTGAACTAAAAAATTATAAAAGAGATGCTAAATATATTCAACGACTTCATAATATCTCCGTAATTTGGCAAAGAGTTTTACGAATACATCTACTTGGACGCTCACGAAATATAATCAATATGACTGTGCAAAGGTGACAAAATCGCTTTAGCAGTCACTCTCTATGCAATATAATATCCTTAGTCACTAGAAAATCTGAATATTTTGTACAAACTTGTTTATGGTCATTAGTTTTTCGTACGACTTTCAAACTCATAGAGTATAGTGCTATCGTTATAATCTGCTGATGACGTTAAGTTATACAAGTCTTAAATAACTATTATTTACAAGCGCGAACAATATGATAATATATATATATATATATATATATATATATATATATATATATATATATATCATGTAATATAACCGAAGGAAATCATATATTATTGGCCGAAATATTTAGACGTGTCGATCCCTGGCTTTTTATCAGACAGAAAACTCTCTTTCTCTCTCTCTCTCTCTCTCTCTCTCTCTCTCTCTCTCTCTCTCTCGCACTTTCACGCTCAAGTATAATCGAGCCAATTGTATGTCGTGTCTCAAGTATTGTGAGATTCTCGATGACATTCGTTTTATTTTTAAATAACTCGCGAGTTAATAATCGGTGTCACTTTACTTTATATATTATTTACACAATTTTATCTAACTTTTCTAGTGTTTTCTTTTTTTTACTTCTCGCTTTACTTCTTTTTATACTTAAATCGTCATTTTTTCTTTATTCCTCAAATAACACGAGAGCGAGACTCCGCTGCGGTTTACGTTTGTTGTTTTTTTTATATACTTATAATAAGATAAATCACTGCAGCTTAGTACAATTACATAAAGAAATTTGTTTAGGGAATCGGGGGCGAGTATACGCGGACAGTCGCTCGAAGACGCGCACGATATCAACGTATGTAGTAACTGTTATGCCGAGTTGCCAATGTCTTCAAAATTGAAAAGCGATGAATGAACGATGAAGTGTATGTGTGTAATATGCATGTCTGGGTATACGCAATGAGGGTGATGTTCAATAACATTTCCGGCAATATAATAATAGCGTTCTGTAAGATACATAGAGGTATTTTGCGATGAAAATCAAACAATATTATTATTACAATATATACGTCTTCCTCACTCTCGGTCGAGGTATGCGATATAGCTGCTGTTTTTATTATTATTATTCCGCTTCCCTCTCTTATACTTTGTTTAATAACTTTTGCTGCGCTAAACTTTTCTGTTTACACTTTATTATTTTGTTACTTCATATGCGGTACACTCGCATCTGCAATTGTAAGCGCAGATTGAATGAATTACTCAGAACGCCGTTTTGTTTAAAAGAGTGTGTTGCTGCGTATATTAGCTCGACTTAATACAACAATTGGCCGGTCGAAAAGTCACGTTAACTCGATCGCTGCCGCGTCGTCCACGTTAATAAAGTTCCATGTGTTAAGTCAATGAAGTAGTTTTAACACCTTTATTAAATACTAATATTTACATCGACTGAAAGCGACAAACAAAAGTATCATAAGCCTGGTTTCGATCGAGAAAATTGTCCTAAAAATTTTCACTCTAGACGTGTGTTGTGCTTCACGAGTTTGTTCGCCCTTTCATCTCAGAATTGAAGAAAATGGTCATCGACGACCGTCGCGAGAGGAGGTAACGTGGCTATTCAACATCGAGCTTGAATTATCTTCGTTCCAAAAGAACGACGAAAAAAGTATACAAGGAGATCGCGAGATTTAATCAATACACGCTCCTCCGACTACACCGATGAGACACATCAGGGCGTGACGCTGCGAAAAAACGCGATTTATCTACTACAGCGCGACGAGCCCTGGACAAAAAACTCTCTCTTTCTCTCATATAATAAACCTTATCTTAAACATACTAAGCGCGCGCGATCAAACAACCTCGATACTTTGTTATTATTATTTTTGTTCTACTCTCTCTCTCTCTCTCTCTCTCTCTCTCTCTCTCGCGTTTTTTATTTTTATTTATCTTTACTAAATTGGACGTAGCAAAAAATATCCGTCTAGGTATCTTACGTCACGGCGTAAAAGTATAAGAAGAATGTCAGATACCGACAATACCCGAGGGAGCACGACGCTTTTTTATGAACCGTCGCGTCGTGCGTGCGCTTTATTAAATGTGTTTTTATTATATATCTCTTTCTCTCTCGCTCTTCCGCTCGCTCTCTTTACTTTTTATTATTATTATTATTTTTTTGTTATCTCGTGTGTGTATGTGGATGCGTGTTTCACGCGGTCTTAATCGTCTCGCGCGTTTTACAAGCGTCATTATAAAAAATTGACCTGCTGCAACGTATGGTATTGTTGTATAAGTATATTTCACTGGTATGTATATCTCGTTATTAAACTTGTTCATCGACTTCGAGGAGAATGACGAGCGGGAATAAGTATATGCGCGTGTACGTGTTCTGCATGTTACAACGTGTGTCTCTTTTTTTTGTTCGAATGCGTGGTGGCGCGGCGCGTTCACAAATGTGTGTTGGAAGCATAAAATCTGGCTTCTTTCTGAATTTACTACATAATATCAATAACTTTTTATAACTCGCTCTCTCTCTCTCTCTCTCTCTCTCTCTCTCTCTCTCT
>QLSS01000289.1:102569-120825 GCA_024372645.1 Trichomalopsis sarcophagae | reverse complement strand
CTCTCTCTCTCTCTCTCTCTCTCTCTCTCTCTCTCTTTCTCTCATACTTTCTCGCTCTCTTTTGCTCTCTCGCTCTCGGCTTCGTTCACACTCCTCTCAAAAATTTTCGTCGGCGCTTTAAAAACGAACGCTTATACTATCAGTTGCGCATCGCGCGATAGTGCGCGCACGATACTCATATCCTCGTGTGTTTTTTTTCTTTGTTTTGTTTACTTCTCATTATAATTTTTTGTTTATAACGTCGACACGCTACAAAAAATGCACTACGAAGCTTGTCGATTTTATTTTATTTTATTTATTTTTTTGTTAAATCTGTTTAAGCATACTTCTTTTTTTGTCGTTTTTATTTATGTGTTTTTGGTACTGGAAGCTACTTGTTTTGCCACACTTGGGGTAGTACGATTTTCTTATTTGTTATACTTTACTTTTTTTTTCATCAGCCGTTACGTTAAATAACTCGCGGCCTCATATAAGAATTCTCTTCCCCCGTGCTCGCGTGCTCTATTTATCATATACGGTTATTCCTTCGTTTATACTTCACTATTACACAGTAAGACGCTCCTTCATCGTCCCGCGGTAAAAAGACCAAGATCCAATTCCATGATTATTTTTTTTGTCGTTTTATATACTTTTTATTTTTTTCCCTTCGCTCTGAATCGACTCTCGACTCGATCTACGTAAACGGCCGGCGCTGTGTAGCCGACATCCTCTCCGTTGGCCTGCATTTGTTTATATCCTGTTGTAAAGTACTGTTGCTCGAAGGTCGCGTTTGTCGTATCGAAGTTCAGAGAGTCAACAGCGGTGGCACAGCTCAGGTCGCCATCAGAACGAACGTGAGCAAGAACTTGAGGTCAGGTACGGGTACCCAACCGCGTAAGCTGCTGCTGCGATCAGGTGCTGATACCTGGAGGCTCATCTTCAGCTCTATCTTCCTAGCCGAGTTGAGTTGATTATTGTTAATAATAGTCTTCCGCTCGAAGTTATCGCTGCTGCTGCTCATGTGGTTGCTGTTGTTGATGATGGTGGTGATCTTATTATGCGGCGCCTTGATCGGCCTCGCGCTACTGCTGAGTCGTCAAACAATCATGCGGCACATGCGCAGCACGAACGACAGGAGGGAGAACCAGGCCCCTCGGGCCCAGGTGCTATGCGACAGCAGGAGCCGCATTACGAGCAGCACCGTGCCCACCTGGACCGCTTTGTGCAGCCAGTACAATCTGAGCAAAGAAGATAAATCAAAGATTAGCAAGTATTTTTGAGGTTGGAAATGTAAGCGACCTATCAGGTATGCGGCGTTACTAACCTCGTGATGTGTGAGCGAGCTGCTGGCAGTGTCTCCGGGCTCTCCTTGAGTATGAACTGCCTGATACCAAGAATGTAGTTCTCGAGGTAGGCTGGCCAGTCGATTTGCTTGACGTCGAACATGAAGGTCTGCCGATCGTCAGCGCTGAGCTGCTGTCCCAAGCGCTTGACGTTCTCGTCCTTGAAGTTCCACTGCTGCGTGCTAAAGTACTCGAGACACTTGGCGGCCTTGTGGAGCTTCGCCTGAATGCGCATCATGATGGGCTTGCTGCCGCGCAAATTGGCCAGAAGATCGAGGGCGTACGCCGGGACGATGTGCTGGAACGCGACGCAGATGCGGTTGAGCGACGCCGAGTTCCGGCATCGGCCGCCCGGATACCAGATCGCTCCGTTTGTCGGGTGCATGCGACTGTACTTGAAGGACAGGTCGACAAAGTGCTTCCAGGTGATGGGATTCTGCTGGCCGGTGCTGCAGTTGTATATGGTTATCTGATCCGTGCGGTGCGTCGCTGTTCGCCACGCCGCCACGATCATCAGGTTGATCACGATGTCCACTGGCACCAGGTCTGCGACCTTATCCTCGTGGCACAGCATGGTTCTGAGGGGAAGGAAATTGCTTGTTAGTAAGAATTATGTCGTGTTTTTAATTCTCTCGGCAACGATATGCATACCTGAAGAAACCTTTGCCAGCGGCGGCGATGATACCGGTCGGGCCGTTCCAGTTGTCGACCCAGCCGGCCACAGGCTCCCGGAAGGATGATAGTACGATGGACGGCCTGACGATGGCGACGGGCAGACTGCCGCACTCGGTCCGTAGCATACTCTCCGCCAGGGCTTTGGTAAAGGTGTAGGTGTTTGGCCGGTTGGCTATGAGCTTTGGCGTCAGCTCCTCCACGAGACTGTCGTCCATCCACGTGGTGCAGGAGATGATTTGCTCCGGATCGTGAGGAGCCGGGTAGATTATCTCCTCCACGTCGGTGCGATCGCAGTTGCAGTACGCTGTCGATACGTGGATCAGGGCCTGCATCGAGACAATCGAGTTATTTATACAGTTTTCGTTATGCGTTTGGATTTTCGTCGGTGAATCTGTCACTCGCTTGAGCTGACTTTGACTGACAAGATTTTGTTGCGTAGCTGTATTATGGAAAGAAAATTTTTTTACAGGTGAGTGATTGCAAATTGAAAAGGGCTCTAGTGCTGTCGAATATTATTGGACGTATTGCTCGTCATTAATGCATGAGCTCAACGTCGTTTTCAGCTTCACTGCGGTATTGGATTCCAGCTTGCTGCATAGTCGTTGCATATTGCAGCAAACAATTTTCGGCGAAGAATATACAAAGATTTCAGTCATGGACATTGGATTATCGGAGACGTTGGAGTTTGATCTCGAATTCGTTAACCAGTTGCAGATGAAGTGAACATTTTTTTGCAGTAACTGCTTAAAATTCGCGAATAAAAAAAAAGAAAAAGTGATTATGCTAAACACTTATCCTAAAAGAATAATGGACCAAAGAGCAATCTCGAATTACACGACCAAGAGACAATGCAGAGGTAGCATCATAACAATTCAAATCGAAATCAACAGCTCACCTCAAGATTGTGCATACGATGGCAGAGCTGAACGAGACGCTTCGTGCCGAGCATGTTGATGGTAACGGAGAGTTTGAGGGCCTCGTCGAATTTGACGGTGGCAGCCGAGTGGAAGACCACCGAGACACATCGTATCAGAAGCTCCTGGTCGGCTTCCGAGATGCCCAGTTCCGGCTCCGTAATATCCCCGGCCACCGGCACGATTTTCAACAATTCATGCGGACAGTCTTGTCGGAGCTTTTCGAACAGCTGAAATTTCAAGCTCCGTTAGTCTCGCATAAATAATAATAATGATCTGGCAGCACAGCGGCACAGCCGTCACCGGCGTTTATTATTAACTCTCTGTAATTCCGACGAATTTTAATTTTCGCACTCTAGCTCGGAACACGGTTTACAAGCGCTTGGCGCGCCGCGCATTGCTCGCTTGGCATACACTCGCACGTGTCTCAGACCGTAGAAAATTAGGCAACGAGACAAAGAAGACTATAAATTATACTCACGGGAGCGTTGAGCAATTCCTGCAGTCTCTGCTGCACACCCTGGCCGCGTTTGGGCCTCATGAGCAGGTAGATGTTCTTGATTCCGGGACAGGACCTCAGAAGCTTCTCGACGAGGACTTTGCCCATGAAACCGGTCCCGCCGGTGATGAAGATCGAGCGGTCCCGGTAGAACTCCTTGACGGATGTGTAGCCAACCCCCGGCATCGTCGTCGCCATGTTACACTTGTTCGCTGCTGCGGAGCGCCTGCCTGTGCGGCACCTGCGCTTCCTCACCCTACCGTTATTACTGCTCGCGCCGCCGCTGCTGCTGCTGGCCCCACCGCCACCGCCGCCACCACCGGCACCCAGACCCAATTCGTCCGGCCAACCTATCCTTCTTCGCTCGTTTTCACTCTGAGTCTGCTCGATTGCGCCTGCGTTCGTGCGTGCGTGCGTGCGTGCGTGTGTGTGTGTGTGTGTGGCTGAGAGGAAGATTTGCTTGCAGAAGACCAAGTATCTCTTTTCAGGGGAAGAAGTTGAACGTGCGTTTTTTGAGCGAGGAAGACGCGTGGAAAAAGACGCCCCTCTGATGATGCTCCTCAGGCCAGCTGCTGATGGTAATCGTCCGTGCTGACAACACCTTGGCGAGAAGATGATCCTGCTGCGTCGCGGCGTTCACGCTCATTTCGCATCAGCGACTGTCCCGTACCTGCAAGCACATAGGGAAAATTTACATTATTAGAAGGTATTGTATTGATGGTTTTGAAATTAATTTTTCGCACTACGTTTCCGAATAAAAGGAATACCGAAATCGCGGACTTTGTTAACCCACTTTGCGTCCGGTCGAGGTGATTCGTTTAGCGGTTTAAGCTGTCAGTCAAGTGAACGTACAGTATAGTATAGTATAGTATAGTCAGGGATTGAATTAAAGCGGTGCTGTGGAATTGAGGAGAGTTGTGTGTGGGCGACGAAAAAATATGGTAACTATGTCAGAGAGAAGAGGTGCGATGTCGCGTGTAATCGCGCAATTAGCTGTTTGAGCAGCGCTGAATTAGTATGTTCGGGTATGCAGAAATTGATACAATAATTAAAATGGAATTACAACTATATTATAGAAGTTTATAACGGCTTATCGTATGAATATTTTACGTATGATTTTAGATTGATAAATTTGAGTAACGAGACAAATGGTTTGAATAAAACAGACGAAATCACATTAGCTATACAGCGTCAAAACGATTTTCATGAGGAAATGCATCGTAACTATATACTCTTAATTATTATCACTTTGGATAAACTTTTTAAAGCCGAACAATACGCCCTTCAACCTTAATGGGTTAATTAATTTTATTTCTACAATAAGTAATATAGCGATTCCCATAGCGTATCAAACCCCCGAGGATTTCTCTGTGTTTTAACATCCGCCTCATTAGCGGGCCTCACGTGACTTTCCCAGAAATCCAATCACTTTCACAGCCAAATGAATACCTCAGTTAATACGAATTCGACAATATTCTTCTATACATCTTCGCACTTCACGTTGACATTCAATGGATCGAGCGGAAACCACCAAAAAAGCCCAGAATCCCTCGATCTCGTTATAACCAATGCTCTCTCACGCAGGCGCGTTGCATCCGCATGCGCTACTCGCCGGTGCGCTATATACAGCATAAAGCTACCGTGGATGTATATTGTATACATATACGTACAACGCGATCGATCGCCTATACTCTGCAGCATAGTCGCCTCGAGCGAAAATCGGAGTCTTTCCAGTAGCGCAGCCGCTCGCCTATATATGTATATAGCTATATACTTGCGGAAAAAGGCGTGTGCACGAGGTGTTATACGCCGGCGCTGCTTATCGCGCGGGTACATGATAAAGACTGCGAGTTTTTTTATTTCTTATAGGTCTCGCGTGTATTGAGGTATTTCGCGAATTTTTCCGCCCTTCTTTATATTACACGTCTAGTTGAGAGAGAAAAATCTCGTCTTATATTCCGAGAATCGGAAATTTTTAAGAAATAAAATGAACATACGTGAGATGCCAAGTGAAAGTGAGGAAAACAGTCGCAAAATTGTTATTTTGTATACCTGCCAAGGTACTCATTACGATTACCGAGAGTCAGAAGCACATATTATACGTATACGAATGAGTTTCAGTTTTTATACACGCAACAAAACAAGAAGTCACTGCGCGAAGCACAGCTATTCTCGATTTAATGCGGAAGTGTGAAAAAATTCTTAACTACATGTAAAGTACTCCGTGTCAAGTGTAACTGCGGAGGCGGATGTCCCTCGTAATTGTGCGAATATAAAGACTTTATTCTCTCTTTTTCTGCGCCGCACGTGTAAGCCATCAACTCGCAGTTTATCGTTTCTCTCAAACCGCACTCTCTCTTGCTCTTGAGTTGAGTAAAAAAATTATACGTTCATTTGAGGCGAGGATGAGAGGAAAAATCATCGCGTCGTACATTAATCTTAGTTCCGCGGAACTTAACTATGTAACTCTCCGGCTCTCAACGCAAAGTTTGACTCGAAGATTTCCTCGCGCTAAATTGTAACCAACTTGGAGAATTTCATATCCTACCTAGTGGAGAAATTGAATTCGCAGAAACTACTCCGAGACAGGATATAATTCAGTTTGCGTGAAGTTGTTGAAAATACCGCGTTTACGTGTGAAATGCGTACTTGATTTCGGAAAATTATCTGCATTTCTTCTTGTTTATCTTCGCGAAGATCGTCATCGTTAATAAGCAACGATTCAAAAGTATGTTTGCACATTGCCAACCGCGTTTAGCGACTGAAATGAGTAAAGGCCAATAGAGCACATACGTACACACTTTGTACAAATAATACCGGGCGATAACCGCGCCGAGAGTTGTCTCCATAATTCAAGCTTTTATCGGAGACGCTTCTAACAACACACACACACACACACACACACACACACACACACACACACACACACACACACTAGCTGTTATTCGAAGCCCGATTACAAGAATAAAGAAATAAATGCATAAACGAGATCGAGAGATAAACGTTAAATATATCACGCATATCAAATTATATAAATAATGTTCGATAGACAAAGATTCAGTATACAGCTATGTTACATTGCCAAATGAATTAGCACATTTCCACTCGGAGATCCCTCTTTTTAATTGAACGAAAGCGTAGCACAATAAGTACCTATACGTAACGCGCAAACTGAAAAAAGAAGTTTAAATCTCGCGGGCGATTTTTAATCACATTAACGGACCATATAATACGCAACGCTCACGCGACTTTTTTAATCATCTCGATATAGCGACTGATCAATCGAACGCACTCTACAGTAGTAGTGCATACACGTATAATTAACAGCGGCGAAATTAAGCGCATCGGAAGCAGGATAATAAAAAGCCAGCGGGAAAAAGAAAGAATATCGAGGCCGGAAGCTCGCGCGATTATAACGAGAGAAGAAAGCGCAGAGCGCAGCAGCAGTGCTGCGCAGTTATTAAACGCGAAGCACTGGGCTATGTTGTACAGCCGAGCGCGTAGTCGAAGCAATAATAAAAGCTCGGGCGTATAAAACAGCCGAGTCTGCAAGCTCTTTTCAAACTTAATTAGCGCGCGATTAAAGAGAGATTATACGAGTTTTGACCGCAACTGGGTAACTCAAAGATTACCGGATAGCCGGCTGGCATTCGTGGGCTAAACTTAATACGGTACTTTAGCTCGAAATGCAATTTATGCGTGTGTGATATCGTCGCTTGTTTCAACAGCTTTTTTCGTAATAGCCATAGCTCATTCAAGAGTTTGTGTATGAAGCGATTTTACGATACGTAATCGAGTTTGACGTTATTGTTCTATCACGACGCTCTTATAACGCATAATCCGTTTACAGTATACACAAGGCTTACGTGTATATATCAATTCGAATCGCATCCATAATTTCAGCATGAAGACTCGCACCCAACAGCTCCTTACATTATATATATAAAAGAGTAAGAATAATCGGAGAGTAAAGGAGAGAAGCGGATTTCTCGCTGGCGCGTGCTATAATCCCCGCGGAATTCTAGGCCGGTGCTCTCGGTCAGGAAGGCGACCCCGTTCGCCGGCCGGAGAGAGAGAGAGAGAGAGAGAGAGAGAGACCCGTTATGCAGTGTCGCCAAGAGCGATCGAGATAGTCAGATCGGGCTTTTGAACAGAGCTGGCGTTTTCGGGGGGATAGACGTGTATATAGTACACTTAGTCCACTGCGCGCTTGCGCGTAGCTCTCCCTCTGGGATGCTTGCGAGGCTTGCCGCTCGCTCTCAATGAAAGCGCGAGCAGGGGGCTTGGAAAAGCGATAGATCAAGATTCTGATGAAAGAGAGAATTAAATTTTGTTTTCTTTGGTTTAGGTGCACACTGCGGTTTAAGCGTCTGATCTGTATGTAGGGATTAATGGGATTCGATTAAGTAACGCGGTATTATTTCACCTCGGTTCCTTCGGATAAGTCCGATGAATTATCTGATGGTAAGTAGATTCTGGGACGTATACGGAGGAGATTTAATGGTTTTAAATGGGGCTGAATTATTGAAATTCAGTTTGCAGTTTACTGCGTCACTGAGAACAGGATTGATTTGGCTGTAAGCTTTATTGTAGAGTTATGCAAAAGTTAAAAAATACTCGAAAAAATAGACGAGCAAAGAACAATTTTTTGCAAAATATTCGCTCAATAATAAAATCACGTATAGACGTCTTTTTTTCTTTAAGCCCGATATAATTATGTGCAAACGCAAAAATCGCAAAATTTTTCAAGTTTCCTGCAAGCATCTAACAGTATAGATACAGACAGGAGGATCGTCCACAATAAAAAAACCAGCATCACCTACTCGCACTAAATTTCTCACCCAACAAGTTCTCCAAATACAAATTAATCCCATAAAAAGATCCGAAACAAAATCTGGCCGGACGACCATCAGAACATCAGATACGTACACGTCCGCGGAGAGTCGACGTCCTCTCGAGAAGAACAACGTCGGCGGCGCGCGCACGTGGATATACTTAATACACGCGCTGCTCTTCGATCGCGCGCACACGAGGTTATACATAATGTAGCGCTCTCGTCGACGCTTACACGTACGTGACGTAACCGGACGCTGTATGTATGTATGTGGGAAGACGAGTCGCTGTAACATTCTTCGCTGCGCGAGAAGAAGAAGAAGAAGAAGAAGAAGAAGAAGAAGAAGAAGAAGAGACGAAGAGGATCTTCAGCTTTGTCGCTAGGCTCAATTATAGCAGGCGACGCGTCGACACCCCGACGAGTATGTGTGCAGTGTAAAAATCCGAGCGAATATAGAGCCTCTTGCATTATTATTCGATTGGCATTACACAAGTTAACATTACGGAATATACATCGGTCAGTTTGTTTTTTTTTTCGTCGCGTAAGGCACAACCAAGGGGGTCACGACCACCTAATATGAAAGACAAAATACCTTTCACAAGCGGGTAATTGCAGCCGGCTGCGTGAATCACGCGATAAAACGTTAGGAATAAAAATCTATGTAATTTTTGCGGGAACGACTCGATGTGTATTGTGTAAGAAACGTCGTCGCGTGTCGGGCCTCTTTCCCCGCAGCTTCTTTATGGCGGAAACACACGTAATGTGAGCTGTGTGCGTGCGTGTACATACACTCGCGGGGGGCAGGGAGGCACTAGAAAAAGCCGCTTATTTTTTAGAGAGACCATCCGTGAAAATATGTGCCGCATTTAATCGATACCCCGCTGTATTATTGTGTCAGCACGCGACTGAGGTTATTCACGTTTCTCTGCGTCTTATACAGTTGCGCAGCGAGAGGTATGTCTGCGCGATATGGAAAGTCCGATTGCATTCGCGAAACTTTTATTACATATGCGTCATTGTTGTTGTTGTCCGGGGATCCGGACGACACGTGCCTATAGAGGCGCTGGTTATGTGATTTTGCAAGCCGTGTGTTTATTTTGCGCGTATATACGTTCACCATTTCGCAAATTTCATTACATGACCCGGCTTCGTTGCTTATAGACCACATCCGAGAACGTTTAAATGCCAGCGAGGCGCACAGTCGACGCAGACGCCAATACAGTGAGAACAATGAAATCTGAGTCGAAGGAACAAAGGTACAGTGATCTCCTATAGGACCTACTGTCAACTGATCGCACTGTCAATAATCACAAGCGCACGCAGCGAAATAAATACTGCCTTACCCGAATGATTCGCTCGGTGCAACGTGATGAGAATAAGTAAACACAAACACACCCGTATAGGCACCCGCGATTCTCGAGTGTATAACGTTATAGAGAAAATCGAAAAGCTGCGCTCTCGTGTTATAACGAAGCGGCGGCAGAGCAGCACCACAAACTGAATCCGTAAGGGCCTGGGGAACCCTCTTTATTCGACGTCTGCTATACGGGGGAGATTCTCGCTCTCTCTCTCTCTCTCTCTCTCTCTCTCTCTCTCTCTCTCTCTCTCTCTCTCTCTCTCTTTCTATACTCGAAAAGCCAGACTGAGACGGAGAGAAAAAGTACCGCGTAGAGGGGGCAAAGCCATACGGTACACGCGCGTGTGTGTGTGTGCGTGCGCGTGCCTTGTATATATGTGTATACGCACGCACACTATATACCGTGTTACGGAGCTGCTCCGGAGAGGCGAGGCAAAAAGAGCTGACGATGCTGATATGTGCATCTTATACTGCGTAGACTCACTGCATCAGTTTGAATTTTCGCGCTATTTTCGTGACATGCTGTACGATCAGTATAAAGATTAGAAAATGGGACTGGCAGCTGTTATTTGGAGCAGCGTAAGACTCTGCTGCGAGGCGGAACTTGTTCTAATTGAAAGATTGCGATAGCGCGCTGATGCGCTATCGTGAGAAAAGATTGCTCGATTATTTTGATAAGCGTCAATTGTTTTATCGCGGCTCGCGTCTGCTATCCTGTTGTTTTTTTTTTGCTTTAAGTGTTTGATTAATTGGTAAACAGCTTGTCGGTATGGCGATAAATTCTTTTTTTTTTCTCGTAACACGTATTTATTTAATCGAATGTCGAATTCGGAATAAAATTATGTTATAAATTGAAATTTGCATATATTATTTTTCATCCAGTATATGAGACTCATTGAATTGAAAATTATTCCATGTCGCGCAATCGCAAAATCAATACACTCAAAACAATTCATTGTATACTACTAAACTTCTGTACATGATCCGTCCTAAGCAAATAACCGTTAAGTTAAAGTCCGACGTCGTCAGCAGCAATATTAAAATTTCAAAACGCAATATAACCGCCTCCGCATCGTGCGTGTGCTCATCTAGCGTTTACGCGCGAAAAGCCGGTCTCTCGCTAATTAATTCACCGATTTTGGATATTCGCGCGTGAAACTGCGAGTTCAAAGGACTATGCTGCTGTAAATTTTAAAGTACGCGACGAACTTAACATATTTGACGATCTATCCAACAAAATCCAAGCTATACCCGTGTCCTTTTGATGAGACCGCGCGGCTGTGTATAGTAGTCGAAGTTCACTGCCACATAGGCCATAGGCGATGATTCTGCGCATTATTTCACGGCTATAAGGAGAGCCTTTATTTCGAGAGTCATGGGAACTTGATCGAAGGTATATCATACGCATTGATAGCGATCCATTTTTTTACTGTTTTCTCCTAATCACACACCGGAGAATCTTCCAGTCAGAAGACAAAAGGCCAAACATCAATATAACGAATTGAGAAGAAGAGCGCAGCGCAACATCAAAGCTATCTCGGTAATACATCGCAGCGATATACTTTGCGAACTTAACAAACGGGGCTAATCACCGCACACGCCAAGGCGTTTCCTCGCGCGGCGAATCATCGCGCACGTGTGCGCGCAAACATACCTATATATACACCTATAGACGAGTGAAAGAGCGGAGAGAGTAGGCGGAGATCGCAGGCAAATACCGGCAGTGCTATATATACTGCGCACTGCACACCACGGAGAGCCGCGAATGTATGTTAATAACCCCGAAGTGTGTCGCTCGAGGCCGTTGACTCGCGGCTCGAGTCCTCTCCGTAACCCGGGATTTTTCGTACAGTCACTCATGTATACCTGTATACACCTATACATGTATAGTTGGTCAGAGTGACGCGATGTGGCGAGTGCAGTGCGAGGAGGAGAGAAAGGAGAAGAACCGCACCTGCATGCACGTGCGTCTCTCGATGAATGCGCTTGAGAATATCGGTTTGGGAGGCTGCAGCCGCTTTATATTTATGCAACATCCGAGAAGCTAAAGGTTATCGAGTCGTGAAAGAATCTAACTGTACATGGGTTCCGCGAAGGAAGGATCGCTAATGGCCTACTTTTGATGAATCGGAGAAGTGACTAATAATCCGAATATCCGAATTATCCAGTGTACACACGCGCGCACTTCACTGCCGGCACAAACGGACTTGTTTCCGAAAAAACAGTGGCATCACTGATGCACCGCGGCGAGTCGCGAGAACCGACTGTCAGACTTGCACGATCATCTCCGCAACCTCGCGCCAGCTCTTATCATCGTTAATTAAGTCGTCATGGCTGTTCTCCGATGTATATAGAGACGAGGCAGGAAAAAAAGAGCGAGAGGAAGTCGTGGCCGCTTAACGACGCGTGTCATCGGAAGTAATAGGAGCTTTAAACCGAGCCCACCCACTATATGTACAGCCTCGCCCCCCCGAAACTACACTACTATATACTGCTATGCTGCAGGTGTATTAAGCTGCTACTCTGTGTTACGTAATTGTGGAGGGACGACTTTATTGTTGCGCGAGACCTTTTTTCTCGCGCGGTGGTAAAAACTCTTTCTGAAATTTCATCGAGTGATTGTCGTCATTTTTATTTACGCCTAGCCGAGTTTCAGCGGATTCCGACGATGCGAAAGAGCTTTTTTCAGTCATCGATCTGTAGTGGACCACATACGAGTATACTCTAATTGAAACGCCAAATTTTGATTTATTTTTCATCAATTCGTCGCAGCCGACTGCGCTTCTCGCGAAAACGAATTTAATTGGAGCACAATTAACGAAGGGTGATGAGAGACAGGACGGAATACCGTCTGCGTAACAACGAAATACGCGGTATACGGCTGAGCTTTTTGAACTTGACATTTTCTGCAATTTATCGATTCGATAACGCAAAGTGGCTGTAAAATAAATAATGTATACACCTTTTTGAAATTGTCCAAGTGTACGATTGATGAATTCCAAAAAGCTCGTGAAACGTAAAGCGATCGACGCGTTATCGCCATTACTCACATCCGCTAAGAGAAACGTATACCCTCGAATCAGCCAAGGTTGATTGCCGGGATCTCACGTGCTCGGAATTCCAGCTTTGAGCGATAAAATCGTCGATAAGACTCGGCAATCGATTGCATCGTATGAGCGCTTCATATTTTTTGGCTGCACTACTTTGCTGACTATATTCGAGATAAGATTAGCTGCTGTAATTTCTGCCGTTGGAGGAATAGGGATGGATCTGCGTGTTTTATTATATAAATTCGTTGAACCAGAGAGTCTTGAATGTTGAATCTAAATCTCTTGAATCTCTCAGTGTATGAAATCTAAAACGGATAATTGAACAGCCAGATAATTATGTAAATTATGAGAATCATGTCGTTTCAAATAACGAACGAGTTCAAAGATCTGATCGATATAATCCATGAGTGTCAGTAAAATTATAATGCAGGCGAGTGTCCCGAGACAGTAGCGGGAATAACGAACAAATATCACGAAAAAGCGACCTTTCACATAAAAATTGTCAAAAGAAGTAAAGTATGTAAGCTCCGTTAATTCGCAAGAATACGTTAACTAGAATTTGCCGAAATTTATTCTCATCGAAAAAAAAGACTTTGATTTGCTTATCCCATGATACTCTGGCGAATCTATTAAGGCTATCAACACTTAGAGGTGTAAAAATAAATACACCAGCAATCGTTTGTTTCCGCGTCGCTCGCATTTGCATTTTTAAATCATTCAACATCGAAATGAAGAATTTTTAACCAATTCGTCAATATTCCAAATTGCATTTATAATTTATTTACATCGCACAGCTCGAGTGAACTAGAATTTGTCCAGCTTAGAGATCCGCGAAATACGTCGTGCAGCTGTACATGTATCAGAAATATAAAGCAGTCTTTTACTCTAAAAACCTACTTTACTCATTCGGCATAAAAGTCGGCGGGTGCTTTCCTTGTTTACTTTCCTTGTCACAGAGCAAGTCTCTTCGCCGTTTTTTCAAACAAATTTAACTTCCATACCCGATTTATTCTTAATACCTCGAATAAAAATAAAATCCTCCACGGAATTTCAATAATGTTCGATTCCATCCCACTGCCGCGAAAAAAAAATATCGCGTCATCGTTAATTAAAGAAAAAGAAAACCTTGGGCCGCCGATCGCATATCCAATCGGCACAAAAATAAAGCGCGAACTCTCTCGCGATAATGAGGAAAGTGTATCCATTTTCTTTCCCTCGGAAGAAAGGCGCGAATGCAAACAAGCCGGCGTCTCGCGCATTTCAATGTAAGCACCTGATGTGCAAACTCATACGTAGCCACGGAAGAGAGTATGACGAGTGTAAGGAAGATCCGGTAAAGTGTGCGTGTACCGTTAGAAACGACAGTAACAGTATAACAGTTTGGTGTCACAGTTACTCGGACACACACACACGCCCGTGACCGATTATTTTCGCCGCGGGAGAGTCCGGCGTAATATGTGTCTCTGCGGCTGACCCTCTTTGCGGCGCTTCTTTTTTCTTCTCCTTTCGGCGGCTCTTCCCTCTGAACTGTTGCGAATAACCTGTTTTGCTAATTTTTCTGCCTCGCTTTTGAATTTTTTTTTTTGTTTCCCGAACCGTTACTACATACACACTTTTTGTCTCGATTTCGTTACAGATTTTCACTGCTGCTCGCCGCGTATACCATACGTATTCGGGACAACCGAAAGTGGAGTTCGGTTATATATAGTACGTGTACGTCATAAAAAATACCGTTTACTCGGACGTGTTCATTTTCCATTCGTCATTGCAGGATCGTACTGGCTTAGAAAGTCAATTCGTCGCTCGAAAATCGTTGCCGTTTATAAAACGGCTTTCTACAAAGCACTTGATGATTCGCACACGTGACCGCGGACGATCTGTTTCCATATTAGTCCAACGGCGGATAAATTTCCGGCGCTGTACTGTTAACAGAGAGCTCGTAAAGCCGCGAGGATGATGCTAATTTCACTGATGCTATACTCTTTTCGTTGTCTGTATATTTTAGAAAACAATCGTAAAGACCTTTACGAGCTTGCTCAAAGCGCTTTGAAGTTGTGAAGCCACGAGAGTGGATATATAAAATGCGTATATACGTGTCTGGGTACAAAATTAAGGAATAATTCAAAAGTTTTCATAACGCCGGCTATATAGGCTATAGGTGTAGACGCTGGCTGTAACGTCTTCGGAAGCTTTTAATTAACGGGCGCGGAAACAGGTGTCAAATACAAGTGCTAATTAAATGCGAAATTTAATTGTTGGTATAGAGGAGAGTGAAAAAGGGCGATTCTAAAGCTTCGTAATTAGCTGGTATACAGACTGAATGGAATTCCGAAAACGAAGCGACGCGCGAACAGACACTTTGTCATGTAAATAAGGAGTTTCTATTGAGAGGCGCCAACCGGCTTGTGCAAGTCGCGGGTGTTTATGTGTATTTAATTAAGCAGCTCTGTAACTGTTAACAGAGTTCACCGATCGCTATTGAAAGATCTTAGGTGAGATCTCGTGCCAAAATCTTATCTAGAATTAAATTGCAGTACGTATTATCCGGATAAGAAAATCTTGTCTTATACCAGAAGAGTTAACGCTATAGCCCCTCGATCCAATTAAATTACGTACACGAAAGGAGAGGCGCTCAATCCAGTTACATCGAGAGCGTTCCGGTCTCGCGTGGGATATCATCGCATAGACTGCAGCAGCGGTGCCGGCGAGTGCATTATACAGAGTTCGTCGGCCTTGCGTCGACTGTCGAGAGTTCGCAGTCGCGCTGTAGGTGAAGGTAAAGCTTCCGTCGTAGGGCAATTATAGAGACGCGGACCCGATCATCATCATCGTCGCTTGCTAATTAATACAGTGATGCGTTGGATGGTTTTGGATGGATGAGTATGAGGCTAGTAGTATATACTGTCATTATGTGCGATGCTGCTTATAATGCACCGGATATGTGATTGTTTCTTTATGATCGGGTGCATACGCTTAGATGGATGATCGTCGACGATGGATTGAGGAAAAATTGTCATTCGTTTGGACGGTGCAATGACGTACGGTTTGTGCACTTGAAGGTGCGTTGATGTATATTAAACGTTTACCGGCAATAATACAATGAGATTTTCCTGTAGAATTCAATTTGTTATTTACGCTTTAATGAGTGGCTATTTTTTAAGTGACTTTCCTCGTGTATCGCTGAAATCATATGCATCTGAACGGCGAGCTTTCAGATTTGATGGCCGATCATCCTTTGCCAAAGTAGCGGTGAGTAGCTAACAGGGGACGTAATAGTATATTTGCAGTTTTCAGTTGTTCAAAATTAAACGATTTCACGAAGAGAAGAGACAGAAATCCTCAAAAAGTTTTATCGGCGCATTCAATAAATGCACAAAGATTAGAGCAACACGAGACAAAGAATGCAAACTTTTGTGCAAGCTTTCAAGCTTTACTCTAGATATCGCGACAGTTAAGTTTGAGACTTTGATCGCTAAACTATAAAAAATGCTATCATGCAGTGAATTAATAAATCACAAACATAACCCTGGTAGAAATGAGTCTACGAACAGGCTAGTAACTGGCCAGTTCTTAGGATTGAACCTAGTAACTACCTAATAAATGGTCAGTTCTTATGGTCATTTCTACCAGGGAAGGTGATCCGACTAATCTACAATAGAAAACAGCCTAAACGATAATAGAAATCTAATTGGTCAGTTCATCGACATAAAAAAATCTAAGCGCCTTGCCCTACACCGACAAGTCTCAAGAAGACGTGCTGAAAAAAACCATTCAAAATAAAACTTTTCAGAAAAAAAATGATTCCAAGCGAGCAGGCGCGATTTTTGCGCGCGCGAGCGACCGAGCGAGCGAAAGAAGACGAGCGGCGCGAGAAATGGTGTCACGCCCTACTTCTGTGCACACACAGTCCTCGACAATGCGAAAGAAACAAAAAAGGGGAAGGGACAAAAATGCCGTAGACGCGTCGCACAATGGAAGAGCCGGCTCTCCTGTGTCGGCGAAAATCTGGGGAAAAAGTGGAGATTTTCTTCTTCTTTTTTTTACGTCACTCTACCTTCGGGCTAAGATATAGATGCATAACAATAAAAAACGGGCGACTGGGAGAGAAAACGCGACGCCGGTGTATTAGACGCGAGGAGGAGAGAAACACGAATCGAGAACGTCGCTTTTGTGCGCGAGAAATGATGCTCCGATAGTTTGCGGATGTCACGTGCCGCTGCAGTAGTGTACGCAGAATTGCAACGGTAAATTATGTGTAAAACTGCGCGATTAGAATTCTGTCCTCTTCTGCAGTTCAGTGATAAAGAGATGATGATTTGTTTGGCTTTAAAACCTTTTTTTCAACAAAAGAAAACGTCAAAGTAATGTTTAGCTTCTGTTTTTCCTAACCGTTAAAAATAAAAGTTCCGATGATTTTTTAACTACGGAGTGTATAGGAAAAATGCCAATAACACGATTCTAAATGGAAAGTTTTGTAATTATAGGAATTCTATATACCTTTCCAGACGTACGATTTTATACGAGCAATACAAGTTATTCTTCCACGGTGTAAAAAGTCATCACGATTTCAAGAACTACTCGACTTTCTTTTTGATCATTTTCTGCTTCGTCAGAGCTATTTTTACACGTTTCACCATCAATTATATAGTACTAATTTGAGAGCTATTATTAAAAAATAAACATCTTTTGAAATCAAAGTATCAGCTGAGTTATAATATCTCTTAATCCATCGTATAAAAGAATCACAGTTTGGAACCTAAGCAAAGACTAACTAGAAGAAAAAATAATGCGATAAGAAGCTAACGTTCTAAATGCAAGCACAGGAACTTCACTTACGAGTTGACCAGTAGATCCAGTTTAGACTTGTTTCTGGTCAATTGTCTGCACGCTTTTGTGTATAAAGTACACGAGGGCGAACTCGTGCTGAATTTAAAAAAGGTGGGCGATTAAGAAATTCGGTTATTGCGGAGTCGTAATACACACACGTAGAAATTAAGAAATTTCCGCATAAATTGGCGTGGTTTTTTTTTGCTCTGTTGACCCAAATCAAGATTTCAAGATTATGGAATGATCTAATATCAAATTTAGCCATCTAGTTGAATTTTATTTCTCACTCGTGGTGACATCAGAGCGTCTTAGAAAGGAATCTCCTTATCGCATAAAAATGTTAGTTTCGCAGACTAGCACTTAGTCATAATAAAACAGGCGTTCACCTTATCAGTAAAAATGTACGAACTCTAACACAATGATTGGCTTCGTTAATCTGATTTAATAAATGCTACTATATAGAAGACTATTTAAATCAATAAATATATTTCACTTTGCACAGCCCCGTTATAATAACGAACAAATTAATCCCGCAGACATATTTCAAAGCATATACGTCCGATGATGTTTCGGTTCGTGTAAGAACGTATATAGAGAGGCGTGTTATAGGCTAGAACGTAACGGTGTGCTCGAGTTCAGTGCCATGGCACAGAGAGCGAAGGAGAAAGATGAGATAGCGAGACAAGGCACGGCCAAGCTCGACGAGAGAATAAGCTTATATATATATATATATATATATATATATATATATATATATATATATATATATATATATATA
>QLSS01000289.1:82898-102559 GCA_024372645.1 Trichomalopsis sarcophagae | reverse complement strand
ATATATATATATATATATATATATATATATATATATATATATATATACACCTGTGCGCGCTCGGGCTCTGATGCGCTAAATAGCCCATTTTTCGAGGCATGATAAATTCACCAGACAGACTTTGGCAAGTCAAGCGATTTTGGATTTATAACCGTACAGTTCGTTTTTGCCTAATAGAATGTTTATCTTGATATTGAGCTTCGATCGTGCCTCGGTGCTTCGTCTTTTTCTTTCTTGTGCAACGAACATGTGTAAAAATTGACTTATCGACTCAATGACAAAAATAGTGGAAAACTTTATCATCGATTTGCGAGAAATACCTAGTTCGATGCGAAAATTTGTGCAAAGTGACTAGATTGTTATAGTCGTCGCTTAGAAGATTGCAAAGGCAACACGTGGCGATGTTTGTTTATCACGACCTGCGTCAAGAACTTTGTTTAAATTTTGATAAGTTACTCCTTCTCGAGTGTATCTCTTAGAATCACGGATGTCTCGCGTTGACAGCTAGACATTCGAACGAATTTCAAAGGATGATGTGCATTTGAACCTTATCGCGAACATTTTTTGACTTAGCTCGCTTACGTGTTCCCAAGATAATAATAGTCTACGCGAATAAGAGTCATCGAGCGTAGCTCAATAAAGTTACATGATGTCATTGTTCGCTAGATGCAGCGGTATAATATAACATCATCAATCTACGCGTAAAGCCGCGCGTGTCTCTCTATCATTGCAATAAGCGATTGAAAGCTGAACACTAATTCTACCGATCTATAGTAATATAAAAAAAAAGAAGATCGGTTTCGATCGAACTATACCGAACTTTCACCCCAAAGTATAATAAAAAATGAAACTAACCGATCGGCGTTCATCATCTCGATCGAAGGTCCCAGGAAAACTGCACACCAGCTCGAGTCTCACAATATTCAAATCAAAACCAAAAACTCCAGACAACAGCGTGTGCAATCTGTGCCGTCGTTTAACGTGCAAACTGTATTCGCGACAGAGATAAACTGCGAGTCGAGGTGTGCAAGTATACGATCGCGCGTCTCGGAAGCGCCACAAGCTGGTACTGAAGTCTTGGGCCCGATGCGATATCCCTTATAGCGGACTAATGGGATGCGCCGCCACCGTCGCTGCCGCGGCCCCACCACCGCGTGCTGCACCTTCGAGACGCGTGTGCGAGAGAAAGAGGTTGTGTGTGTGTGTGTACGTATCGGTATATGCGAGGAAGATGGTGAGAGAGTCTTTCACGGAAATGAAAATCGGAGCTGCGACGTTTGAGATACGCACAATGTGCGGACGGAGATGTCTCTGGAGATTCGCAAGTTGTCTTTGAATTGATGGACAATTGGTTGTCGCTTAGTTTTCTTTCTTGATCGAGGGTTTTTGTGAAATTAATAGCTTGGGCAAAATGATTGCAATGTGGAAAAACATGATGATTGGTGGTTGTTTTTCGTTGTTATTTTGAACGATGCGAGGAGTCAATAATTTTTTATAATCTTTTGTTTGCATTTTATACGCTAAGATCCTTCAGGACTTGTCACTTGAAACTAATTTATTTTTCGCGCATTTTCATATGTTAATAACAGGAGTTTTCGTAATTTTTTACGTATAGGTAAATCTACGTGTGGGGAAAGTACTTTCAATTTTTTTTGTCATTTCACAATAAAAATTAACATAAAAAAATACTTCTACTCGAGAAAAAAGAAACAGCACATTTAAGGTCGCTGAAGTTTTGAGTGTTCATTGTTGAAAAATAATGATTTATTTTTAAAAAAGTGGTATAGCCATATATTAGCCATATTTACGAGCAGACATAAAAATAGAGTAGGAAAATTACTAATAATTTTACATCTTTTCTTTACACAACGAACTCAATAACTATTTCTTCCATACAAGCACGAGTGAGACATTTCTCATCAAATTAATAAACAACTCTGTAATACGAGGTACGAAATTAAGTGAAAATATCGCGCGCCGAGAAGAAAACATCGCAAAAGAGAGCCTCAAGAAATCCAATATAAGAAGTACCGCGTGTGTGCCGTTTGGCGATACGCTCATCCTGGGCAAAATCCGTACAAGGGCTTATGCGAACGGCGACCTCTCGGGAAATACCGCAGCGAAGAGAAAATCGCAGCGCAGGGGTAGCCGAGCGAAAACGTCGGAGGTGAAAAGCGAAAGAAGCAGATACTCTGTGTACGCATGTACTGCGCACTTTGTGATCGACGATTTTGCACTTTCACGCGCGTACACTGGAAGCTTCGAGCGAATTTGTCGAATATCCTGCGACTTTTGTTCCTTCTTCGTGGATTCGATCTTGAGCTGTGATTTTTTTTTTGCTTGTCTTCTTTGACCTGACGTCAATTTCCAATGTATTTCATAAATCACGCATGTCGCGTGTAAGTGTGAAAAATTTTTTACTAATAATTTAAAAATTTCTTGCGATCAACTGTCAAAGATTACGTCATTCTTTTGAAAGACGTTGAGCCATTGTTTAACTTCACTTTTTCGCGGTATTAATATTTATTTATTTGAACTCATTTGCGACCGATCAGCCGTAGGAAAGTCCGGTGTTGTTAATATCAACTAACGTCATTGTTGATCGGATGATTTTAACACTGAATATTTAAATCGCATTATTTTGCTGCTGCGTATACGTAGTTTTCATTAAAAATGCATTTCTATTATCCCTTTAATTGACTGTTCTTCTTTAATATTTAAAATTGACAATAATATCAACTCTTATATTTTATTTATTTATCGAAATAAATAAATAATAAGAAAGTTTAGTGCTACCTTGTAATGATGAATAAAGAACGTGTATTGAAGATTGTATATTCATGAATTCATTATTATCACTGAGGTAAAAGATCATTTATTTGAAAATTCTGTCATAATTTAGACTTTTAGCCTTAGTTTTATAAGGCTTTCTGTCACAGATAAAAAGGCTCCTTTTTATTTCTGAAAAGCGAATAGAAAATCAAAAAATTTTTTTTTAGTTTCTTCTGACTTTAAAATTAATACCTTAACACGTCGACGCAATTTCCGACAATTTCAATAAGTATAGGAAATATTACTCCTAGTAGTTGTACACTGTATTCTCCTGCAGTGTGTACTGTGCGATAAAATATTCAACGTTCTGAAACCTTCGACCAACTTAAAATCAAGCTAGTGTGTAATTAAATCGATTTTTTCATTAAACCAAGACCATATTTGATTCCACGCAAACAATTTCAACTTTATTACCTGAAGCTCTAACTCGTGCTGAACCAAATGACGACTAATCGATTCGGCACCCTCGAGCTTATGCTCCGTAATTTTCACGAACTCTGTTATTACAAGTGTAAACGCAAACTTTCAAACTTATTCACAACGAAGCATTACTACCTGTAATCAAATCACAAGCCGCAAACTCGTAGCTGCAGCTACTGCTTCTTCGAAACGGTTAATCAACGAAGACGAAACCGCTTTAAAATGAGATATAAGCTTATTCCTCCTTTTTGCCCAACTTCCGAAGGTCTACTCTCGCCCAAAGTAAGGGAAACCCGACTGAAGGAAGTATTTAATGAACTAGCTGGCGAAGAATATATAGACGGGAAAAAAAATGAAGGGACTCGCCTGCGCCCAAAAATGTGCGGAGAAGCTATCGGTCGATTGATGTCGCTGGATGAGGTGAGACAAAAGCTCGCCATTTTCTTTTCCTCACATATATCAGGAGCTTTTTTTGTCCGCCGGACTACTGCTGTTTTCTCCATTTTCACCCTTTAAAATTTTCATATCCCCCACTCGCTCGAGACTGCTTTTTTCTCGTCGTTATTTCTGCCGCGGTGCTGCTTTCCTTCTCGCGACACATGTTTCACGGTGTGTTCTGCTCGCCTACTCTCGGCTTTTATAGCTACTATTCGGCTGCATTCATAAATTTTTTCAACGGCTCACACGCGTTGCTCTGTTGTAAACCGGGCTTATTAAATGTTTTATTTGCTCGACTCTTCTTTTTATTGCAAATTAATGTGTAATGGCTCGCTTTTGTGTGTTTTTTCTTTCAATCATCGCATTCATGCATTGATAAAAAAATATATAGCTGCTTCGTTCATTAGGATATTTTGGGTGTACGAGCGTAAAAAGCAAGCTATATGAATTTTGGTGCTAATGCCACAATGGCATATTTGCTACTGTTCACACGTCTGTGTGAAGTATTCGATGAGAGAGAGAGAGAGAGAGAGAGAGAGAGAGAGAGAGAGAGAGGGAGGGGGGGAGAATCCAGGCAGGTTGTAATTTTCGCTCATTGATGCCGTATTAGAGGTAGTATAAGCTAGTAAACGAATGAATACTGCCCACTGAATATAAATAGAACTGCTTCGTGAATCGTGATTGAACAAGAGGAACATGCTCCGATTTTGTCGATGGAATGTATAAAATGGAATACTGCTATACTATAAACTGTTTTCACTTGCATCGTTAGGCGCAGCAATAATTTCATTATTAATTCGATATAAAACTGAATAATGAACCTTTCGTAAAAGAAATTGCGAATAAAAATATTCTACACGCTCTCACTGCTCGAAAAAAAAATATATACCATATACTCTACAGCACAACACTTCTCGAAACCCGTGTGTGCACATATGCTTCTCGTTTCTACTGCCTCTTTCCGCCGGCTTGTTGTGTGTTGCACTTGCAGCTCGCGTACCTACTGCGCTACCGATCATATTCTTCTTTTTCTCGCGAATGTACACACGCCGAGAGCCGCATCGATCTCGCGCGACAGACTACGTGCTTTACGGGATTATCGCGGTCTATATATACACCCCCCCCCCCCCCCCCCCACACACACATATATATATATATATATATATATACACACACACCGACTTCTATGTACCTCTCAAGTTTTTTTTTCAAAAATGTGCTGTGCGTTTACACTAAAGCTAGTTTAGCTGAATCTGATTTAACATAGAAATCAATATTATGTTACACACATTGTATGTGGAATTTGATGACGACCGTATTGATCTCGCTTGCAAACGAATCGGCTATTCGAAATGCGAATAAAGTTCGCATTGAACTCGAACTATGCTAGCTGTATATGCCCATAGTTATTGGACTGAATTTAAGAGCTTATCAATTCTCATTCATAATTATTGAAATTTCGGCCGTTCAAACTTTAGAGGTCCTGCGCTTCTGTAACCAAGAAACCAAGTTAATCCATAGCCTACGTATAAGTCCAAATTTAGCTAATACCATCTCATAAATAACGAGTCCTCCAATTCAATCGTGTATAAAAGCTCGTATACGTACGCGATTATGTATAGACCATTGTATGCCACACGACATTTCTATATTTATATTATATATAGCCAAAAAGCTTTGACGCGAAAACGTGTGCGCAGACCATCAAGCATGAGATCATCTCTCGATTTTCTCGTTCGTTGAAAAGATTAAAGATACAAAAGATATAATATTTTATTGAAAGGGCTTCTTTGCGGGTGTCTCTGCGCGCTATTTATGCGCGCAACTCTCTTCCGAATGATTATTTTACGAGCTAGCGAAATTTCGTTATCGATCGCACGCCAGAGGGAGCAGTGTGCGCTGCTCACGTGTTTTTCTCGGCGACGACGTGATTTCGGGATTCCCCCGGTTTATTGGGGACTGTTGGATTTCGATATACTTGGATTCTGAAAAAAATTCTTGTTCGTGCGATTTAACAAGCCGTGTGCTCAAGGCAAAAGGTTCGCTCCAGTTCGCTTGCAATAATATGGCAAGCTGATGCTCGTCGGTTGCTTTTAATTGCATGCACGTTACAAAAGGGAGTAATTTTTCTTTATTACGAAAATTGGGTCAACAGGCTCTGTTATGTAAGCGAAGATTTAAGCATTATTGTGATATATTTTTACTGTAGTACCCGACAATGCAACTGACTTGAATGATATAGTTTAACGGCGAATAGAATTGTGGTTTTATTTCGAAAAGTTGTTGTATTGTCTCTGTTTTGCGCAGATTATAGGAATTAACGTCAGTTTAATAAATGTTTTAGTATATTCATTGAAAATATATTGGATTCAAAAATGTTTACTTCCGTATGTTGGGATGTATTTTTAATACATCTCCAGTTCACATTATTTGTGAAGCAGAAGACACAGAGGCACAAAACGATTATTTCGTTCGGGCATCTGAACTGAATATGTCACTATATAGAGAAAGCGTCAATATTGACTTGTTCTTCAAGGTGTCTCGACCGCTCTGAAAGTGCATTGGACTTGCTTGTAGATCAAGTTTCAGTGCTAGTGAATTGGACTGTTGTACGAGTTCTATTGCACTTGTCTAGATAGATCTTGAAATGGAAACGCCAATAGTTGCAGGACCTATAACTAACACGAGCGCAAATAACTCAGCAGACTTATCATCATCAAAACTTTTCATTCAATTCTACTTATTATGTCGTGTATTTGGCAATGATTTTTTGCAGTGCATTAGGCACAAGAACTTTAGACTTTATTTAATTATAGCTTCTGAATATCAAACACGAGTAAGCACATGGTTCTGATCGTCTTACTATCTAACGAGATATAATATATAAACGATAAATATATAACAGCACCTTCATATGTATAAGGTAATTTTGGCCAAAAGTAAGCTTTATAAGACTTCCTTCTTGAATCTATTTTAATATAGATTTCTTTATCCTTTCTTACCACTAGTCAAACCAGTGATACCGATGGTAACAAATATACAAATTTTTGATTAATTCGAATCAACTAGTATCATGGTAACATTAACATTGTTGTATAAAGTGTTTATTTAGCATGAATTATCTGTACATTAGTACTTTCCATACAGATGTAAGTGATAGAAATGCATATGCATGAAAATAATAATAATAAACGCAGTCCAAGCAACTAAACATATCCTTAAAAATTATACATTCACAGCGATGCTACGTCCATGCAATAATAAAAAATGCATACGCGTATTTAATTAAAGCTCGAAACATCTAATTACACAGAATTAATTTCCACTCTTCGTATAACGCATAAAGGGAATTCATATAGAGATGCAGAAACACATATGTCAGAACACAGATAACCGAGTGAGGAATTTGGCTTCGGACAAAGGCAAAAAGTTGGCGCGGCGCAAGTGCAAAGCCAAAGTCGTGAATAGGTGATCATCACTTTTTAAATGCGAAGAACAGAGTAGGCTGTGTAAATGAGCGAAAATAAATTAAAGGGGCTACCGTCGCCGCCCTCTCGTCGCTGCTTGAACTGCTAGAAAAAGGGAAAGAATCGACTAAGTAGAACTGGATTCTCTGTAAAGTTGAATAGGAAATCGGCGAAAACGCGTTCGCGGGTAATCGACTTCATTCTCCGGGTGTATTTGACTGATTGGGTTAATCTCTGCTGCTCTTTTGAATCCTTAGTTCATACAACGAATACACTTAACGGAAAATCGAGATTTATTTCATTATTTCATCCAGATCAATTAGCATAAATTTGCATCTGATCTCTATTAAGCAGATAATATTTCATCCGCAGTAGCGTGGAAAAAATGAGGAAACAAATATAAAGCGATCCTGAGACTGGATAAAACGAGAAGCCGCTAGAGATAAGTAATGGATATAAAGCACACAACAGGGTATACGTTAATCCTCGATGACTCAGACACACTGCTCTATATCTGTGTACCCAGACACGAGACAATCTAGACGAGTCTACGATGTACACACACCTCACAGTCCATCCGTGAAAGACGAAGATACAAGCGAATGTGCAATAAAGTCACTGAGACGCCGCCGCCGCTCGGACGTTGTATAGATAGAGAGACAAAATATATGAGGAAGAGAAAGAGGAGCGAGGAGAAAAAAAGTGCTAAGAAGTACACGTATATAAACCAGAGGCGCGCGAAAACTTTCGGTCCTGCGTCGTGTCAGTATATCTTGTAAATTGATTAAAAGTTTGACTACCACCGGGACCGTGTACTGCAAGAATAGTCTGTCCAATAATATTCAAGCTGCAGCCCTAGTAAAAGCGGCCCACAAGCATTTACGAAATAAAAGGCAGTTTCGGCTCAGATGACCCACCACTATAGGTATAATTCACTGGGGATGATTAAGATAAGCCCAAAACTGCTCTCGATTTACTGTATACTATTGAATTCAAGTTTATGTTAGTTTTTGCTAACATTTTATCTCAAAGTATACCAATATCACTTAATTTTCGTTTTTCATTTTTCATCCCGTTCTGAAACGCCGCTACAACGGGACTCTCGAGGTAATAGCGGAATATCTATACGCGTTGCCGAATATAACACGAATAGTTTGATTTGTAGCACTCTTAAAGCTCAGACGTTCTTGTGAGCGGGGAAGCAAATTTTTCGAAAAGGCTGTGCCGCGCATCAGACATTAAAATACGCTTAAGCTCAGAATTTCGAAATGAAGAGTCTTTGTTTTGAAGTTTATGCACGAATTGAAAGTATCGGAAAATTATAGTAGTGCATCGCAGGGCAGCATGCCAATGTCTATGCGAAATCACATTCTTTGGTGCCCCTATTACTCATTCTTATAGAAAAATGATAAATAAGTCGCGATTGTCGTCGTACATTCTCGAGAAGATTCGTTCGAGAATAATAAGACGGATCGATATGTATTCGGCAAAAAAAAAATAAATAAATAAATAAATAAATATATATATATATATATATATATATATATATATATATATATATATATATATAAGCATTTGTATCATTCATAGTTATTATCGCAGAAAACTGAAACCAGCGATTTTCCATCATGAAAATTACGTTCGAAACTCCGCGTAAAGTGTATGCAGTGGGTGCATAAGAAAAAAGCTAGAGATAAAAGCAGCGGCGGCTTTCTCGAGATCGGTAGATAAAGACACGACACCCACGCACATGTATGCCTCTCTCTCTCTCTCTCTTGCGCGCGCGCAACTCGGCGCTGAATATCGATGACTTAACGAGATTATCGCACGACCGACACGAGACATAGCTTCTCTTCTCCCTTTCTCTCCGGCTCTTCTCCTCTTCCGCGTTCGAGTACGAACTTTCCGCCTCGTGTGTCTTTTTACTACACAGCACGAGCTTAAAATATTCATCCTTTTTTTGCGAGCTTGCGACGCCGTTGACGAGCTTTTCTTTTGATTCCGTGTGCGCAGCAATGATCGAGGTAGCCTTCTTCGTTGAGATGATGAGATTTTTCGAAAAGTGCATTCCTGAGATGAGAGTGTGCGAGGATTCGCTGCCGATCGTTATTCTTAAATCAAGTTTCGACGTCACATGTTGTACTAAATACGGATACACGTGCAGCGTGAGCTGCGGATGCTGATTTTCCGATAGCATTGGTTTTCCAGTTATGATATGGATTTTCAATTCGTAGTAAAAATAATCGCTTACAATAAACCAGAGTACGCGGAAATCGGCTTAGAAAAAGCGCTATGAAACAGTTTTCGACTGTAGTAACAAAGGTTCATCGCGTGACAACGCTCGGTGAGGATTCCAGGAATAGTCCCTGTTCTCCACGGAAGCGCAGTCAAAGCACTGGTACATACTATATTACTATACGTGTAACGTTTGAATTTTCGGACCGATTTACCATCATTATCTTCAAGCAATGGCCCTCGTTATCGCACCGCAAAGCCCCTTCAAAGATCACCTCAACAACAATTTAGAAAGGACTTTCAGACAAGCCAGGTCTCAAAGAGAATCGCTCGCGACAAAGGCGAGCTTTCGTTAAAATAAATCAACAATGCGACAAACGAAGAGGAGGGTGTATGTAGGATCCAAACCGGCAGCCAACTAATGGAATCCGGCAATTCGCAGCGCCAAAACGTCAGCGAGCGCACCCACGCCGCGCTGGCCAAGAAAAACTGCGAAGGGGAAAGAAGCTCAGCCTGGTCCCAGTAGAAACCGCGAGAAAAATAAAATCGGGGCGCAGCTGCACGCAAAGTCCCTCTCTCTTTCTCTCTCACTCCCTTCACTCTCTCGAGCAAACGCTTAATCGATTAGAAAAATAATAACGCGAAAAGTACAGCGGCGAGTTAAGTCATCGTGCGTGTACCGCGAGCGAGAAGGGGGTTGCGCGCACGAGAGAGCTTTCTGGGGGTGGTGGCGGCGAAAAAAATTCAAGCAAACCCAGTCACGAGAGACTCGCTACGAGCTCTCGACAAAATGCCAGAGAGAGAAAAGAGATAGTCGCGGCGGTACTCGGCAAAAGAGTACCACGAGCTTGCGAGCTTGCGGAGAACAGTCGCGAGAGCAGCGGCAGTGTGTAGCAGAGTATAAGTAGTAGGGGATGCGCAGAGCGAGACGGAGCTTGCGCACGAGCTCTAGCAGACGACAGCGAGGCGACTTGCTATTCTTTCTCTCTTGCTCCCTCTGTCTTTCTCCCTCGGCGCTGCATCAGCCTCCTGCTCCTTGCTCCCTCTGCGAGATCTGCTCGCCAAGAGAGACCCCCAGCATTAGAAGGGATTAAGGCGCGGAAAATGGGAGAAAAAATCCCGAGCGAGCCGAGAGAGCTTTCGTGGTCTCTTTCCGGAGCGAATCTCTCGGCGGTACACGCTTACGCGAGTGTTCCGCGAGAAGCTCTGCTCGCAGTAGAGCCGTCAGCGAAAGCTCGACACCGACTTTTTCCGAGCCGTTGCGGCAACGTGGAGGGCGCCTCCCCAAAAATCGAGCTCACGCGCTCGCTGAAAAAGCTCGGCCTCGCCGAGGACGGAAGCGCCTCGCGAAAGGGTAGCAGAGGAAGAGAGGGAGAGAGAGAGAGAGAGAGAGAGAGAGAGAGAGAGAGAGAGAGAGAGCGTTAGGCGCGGCTTCCTATCGAGCGCGTGCACGCGCGCACTCCCAAAGCTCTCTCTCTCTCTCTCTCTCTCGCTCTCTCTGTTTCGCTCCATACACGCCTATGCGAACAACGAGGGTGGTAGAGAAAGAGAGAGTGTGCTCGCTCACCTTTTCGAGCTCCCGCTCCCGCGAGAAATGAGGAGCCAGCTGCTGCTGCTGATGGAAGCCCCGAACGTGCTGCTGCCGCCGGCGGCTGGCTCTCTCCCTCGCCGATCTGAACTTGATGTGGAACACGCTCGCAAGCTCGCTGCACTGTGTAACCGCTCTGCCTGCGCTCAACACTCGCTGCACTGGCTCGATGCTGCTGCTTCTTCTGACTCACGATCGCGGAAGCTCGGCTGCTGGTCGCTGCTGCTGCTCCTCGCTAGGGCCAGCTCGCCCGCAGCGGCCACCGCCGAGTCGTCCGCCATCTTGGGCCAACTGGCACACTGTGCTGCCGCCGCCGCTGCCGCTGCTGCTGTAGCTCTCTCTCGCTCTCGCTCGCTCCTCTCGAAGCCACCCTCTATTATAGCGCCACCCGCCACCCACCCGGCGACGTCGCACACCCGCACCGCACCGCAGCCGACACCGGCTCTCTCTCCTTGTCTGTTTTTCTGGCAGGAGCCCGCGACGAAGACGACGCGCCCGCACTCTGCTCGTCCACTGCCGCGTGTAGGAGGTTGGGATCTCTGGACGAGAGACGGAGCGCGGCCCTCTCTCTCAGCGCTGCCTGCCTGCGACACGAGAGCTTGCACGTCTGCCGAGCGCGCGCATCCGCCAGAGCTTGCGGCGATACTGGCGCCGCTCGACGTCCGCTCGGTCAACCGACGACGGCCCTCTCCTCTCCGGTCTTTTTATATATGCTTCCGCGTCTGGCCGTCTGCGATGCTGGCTGTAGGGTTGGGCGGTGCGGCGTGTGCGCGCGCGCGCGCGTGTGTTTGAGAGAGTCGACCAGGACTTTATTTCGGGCTCGGAGCGTCTTCGTCGAGACGAACCTCGCGCGAGCTCGCGCGAGGTTCCGAGAAATCGCGAATAGGGAGGGGTGCCTGTCGAGAGTCGAGGTGGTGCGATAGCTCGACGTAGGGACTGGCTCTCTCAGTGTGTGGCTTTTGAATTTCGAATCGGAGCTGCGATCGCAATCGTTATTCGCATTGTCTCCTTCGAGTGTCTTTATTCGTTTTTGGCACACCGTGCCTCGCTGTTTGGCTGTCATTCGGATCGTATACCCGCTGGCTTTGTTTAACAACGACGAGAATGAGTGTGTACTCGATCCCACCTCTAAATCAGTTAACGCTGTAAAATAAGATTTCGAAAACATGTCCCTGATGAATAGATTAGTTAGTTACGCGCTTTCTTTCTCAGTCGAACGAGTAATCAACTCCGGAATTCGAGGAGATACACAAGGAGATTCCCGATGCTTTTTTAAAATTGCATAAAATACCTATATGCATTCATTCGTAGTCAAGAGACGCTCTGGTACACACTCGCCAGACGACTCTGCCAGCATCGGTTCCTATACAATCAAAGTTATGTTTATAACATCCGAAGGGATGAAATTCAAATCGAGCGAGCCAATCCAACGGAAACATCGAGAGATCTCTCGGAATTCACGACAACGCTAGTATTGTGTAGGTGCGACACTTTTATATCTCACTTCGCTCAACTTATTCGCAAACAAAAGAATTCGCACTCGCTCATTCGCTCATAATGGAAATTCTCTATAATAATTCAGAAACTCATCAACTGTGGAATTCAAAACGTCCTTCACGCACAGTTTCCAAATCGGTCAGCGATTGCGTCGCTCATCGCCGCGTTCGATGCACTTGCTCATTATTGTACAGCGCGGCTCTTTTACGCGTACGCGTAAACACATGTATTTTTCTCTCTTTGCGTTTCTTAATTCCCCTTTCACCAAACGACGCAGCGCAATAAGTCATATATAGTTCGCGCACGCCGAGGATTTGTATGCAGATATTATATCCTCTGTAAAATATATAAGTTCGTTACGCACATCTAAACGACCTACTAACATCGAAATGTCAACTTGCGACAGTTGTATGGCTGTGTGCATGCAAAGCGACAATCGAGAGGGGATGAGAAAAAAATCTTGGAATCGCACTTGCTTCACTTGCTGCATATGTGGGCGAATCGCGCGATATTACGCTACAGACTTTGGAAATTCTAGTCTTGAGGGAATCGTTAATAAGTAACCATATAGGATAATGAGCTCGAGATTGATGTCGGGGATGGCTAATTCGAGTATTTGTCGGAATATAATGACAGAATGCTGCTCTCACGGTCGAATCCTTGGTGGACGGATAACTCGTAATGCACCTGACTCCCTTTGTAAAGTCGTCGGCATCGAAAGTATAAGGTGCGCCGAGATGAATTTGCTGTCATTAGCGGCTGTTGTTGTTGTTATAGGTTTATGTTCGACTTGCGTCTGTACACAGGTTATTATTCATTTTAGCGCGTAACCGTACTTAAAAACGACGATTCGAAAAACAGAGATTTAATCGATTTTACCGGTACAAGTGCGGAACAAGGCCAGCCAATTCGTTCGCTTTGATATTGTAATGCGCAGAGTAGGCTTAGTTTCTCGCTCGAGCCAATAATTGACACATTAACGTCAAATTATTCCGAGAGGTCTTTTACCTATTACGGATCGCAGTTGCGCTCGAGCAGGAAAAAGCGAGGAGAAAAAAAGATACGAATCACGAGAGGCTATGTATAATCACCGCGAGCGTCTTTGCGGTTGGCTGTACCGCTGACGGAGATGGCAAAAAGCCACGATCAATTTTTCAAGTTTATTTTTTTTCGGAGCTTGGGAATTCTTTTTTACCCGCCGGTATTTTTCTTCTTTTTCCGCTTGAGCGATCTGTTCTTTTGATGCTTGCAGGTGTTGTTGAGTGACGCGTCTGTCTTTTGGATTCTGTGAATATGGGCTCTGTATAATATGAAAGGTTTGTTTTTCTCGCGCGATGCCATTGTATTGAGGTCAGTTTCATGGTAGAAGTGAATTTTAAGAATTATGAATGGAATTATTTCGTGTAAATCGGTATAATAGTTAGCTTGAGTCACTTGTAAGCAGATAAAATTGCTTAAAAGATGTGGAACTCCTGAAAAATATAAACTTTTATTTTAAACAAAGCGTATGCTTTTTCATCTATTAACGATAATAGTGGCAAAAGTTATTATTTGAATCGAACATACAAATGAATAAATTATTTGAAACAAAATTTTAAAAACTTAAAAAACAAGACTTTTTATTTACATACTGCATTGTCTATACATACAAGCTTGCGCGTATAACAATGCATGTACGTAGTCGAATTCATAATAAGCATTACTTTTACCTGTGATAATAGATAAAGCGCAGAAGAAGGAATCGACTTTACCTGTACAGGAACTCGCGACATCTGACGTAAACGTGTTTCATTGCAATGAAAGCCTGTGGAAAACGTCGTGTGTTCGGCGGATAAAGTCGGCGTTAGTCGTACCAACTTCAGACAACGTTTTTTAATATTAGAATCCATCTATTTAGCAATCTTCTTGATTTTTTAATAAATCGAACCACATATACTTTTAAAAAATTGACGTTGATAAGAAACAGGTACAAAATAAAACTAATTAAGTATCTTCGTTTTCTATCCCCAAAATCTTCTATCCCGAATGGCACAGAGTGCGGTAATCAGCGTACGTACGTACATACGCCATTATAAATTACTTCAAGGCACACGGCTCTCGTTTATTACTGGCTTATTTTCTGTGTAATCTGCAGATATCATCGCATAAGCAGCGCAAGTAGCCGAGCGTGCGACGTTGCAAGAAAAGCCTACTTTTTGGTCAAAGTGGAACTAAACGCAATTTCGTCGAACCTACTCCACGCTGGGACCTAAAATTATTATAAATAATTACTCTGATCACCTAACAATCTTTCGCAAAATAATAAACAACGAAATAACTCCCAGCTTTTTAATGCGGACGTACTAAACCCGACCTCGCCTTCTGTCTATTAATCGCCTACAAGCGTAATCGACGTCCTATTATCATCGCGAAACTTGCTCAATCCTCATCCCGCTCGTAAATCCCCTCCATCCATCCATCAGCGATTATGTGAATCCGAGCCCAAAGCATACACACCATTAGCATCGTAACTGTAACGTCAAAGAAATTCAGTGAAAGTCCGTGACTCAAATCGCGCCTCGTGGCAATCACCAAAACCGACTCTTTTTCCTATCGGAAGTTTCACCGCGCGCGTAAGGCGCCTCCTTTTTTCAATATTATATATACAACGACATAAACACAAGGAATCATGCAACAAGGGGATATACCGCCGGCGGTTGCGCAAGCCGTTCCACGATTGAAAACATCACGCGAAAAAGCCCAGCCCGGAATTCGCTCGGTTCTGCATTTCTCGGGCGCACATCGCATCTCTGTTGCACAAGAATAAGTCATACCTACCGCCAAAACTCGTTGAGAGAGCCGCTGCCGCCGTTCAACGAACGGGAGAAGTACAGCCGCGCTTATTTCGATCTCTCTCGTGTATTACACTCGGTCGAGTTCCTCGGCCCGCGATAAGCATTAGTTTTGGGACTCGGTAGCCCGGAGGAAGCAGGCTTTTCGTTAGAAAGTCCGCGTTGCTCGGAGGAAGCCTTGGGCGTGTGTGTGCGTCGTGGACATGGATTTTGACAACCGACTGAGCCTTGTTTCGGATAGCGCGTGACGATCATTGTGTGCGTGTCGTAAATTTCGAAAGCTGTTCTTTTTTTTCTGTGATATCGAACTCTGTGCTGCTTTTGCGAGATAAAACGAGAGAGAAATGCCTCCGAGATCGATCAGCGAAATGACAGCGGACAGCTGTGTGTTCCTCACGGGTGTGACCGGCTTCGTCGGTGGTTGCCTCCTCGAGAGGATCTGCAAGCTCGAACCTGGACCAGCACGTGTCTACGTACTCGTGCGCAGGAAACTCGGGGTCGAGCCTCAGAGTCGATTGGAAAAGATGTTCTCGTCGCCGGTAAGTTTTTTGTTTCGTATAATCGTTATCAAAGAAAATATTTCGCGGCGACGTGTGAGATTTAACGTATACAAAAGTTCAGAGCCATTATTTATACACTATCTGCTGAGCATCGGCAATAAGCAGCGAGATCCCTCTCGGCGCCGCAAACCTACTCGCATGTGCTGTAAAATTTACGATCTCCGTATCCTGCAGAATGCCTGCGGTGAGGAGGATATCTTATATTGTATACGAAATAAATTACATTCTTGCGGGAAGAACGAGTAGGATTATCAGCTGTAAAATTTACAGACGCCTTTTATACATGACTATACTTACAATATGTACTTTTGACAATTCAGAAATCAAACGTTTTGTGCAGATGTTAATTTTTCGTGCAAATATCATTTCTCATTGCGGAATATTTCATAACATGCTTCTGCGGTACTTACATCCTTATACTTGAAATTTTAATGTGCCTATGCTGATGTAATCGTCCAGGCTTTTGACCTTCACACAGAATAAGTTGCCGTAGTGTACTAGTCAATGTAAATATATATATATATATATATATATATATATATATATATATATATATATATATATAACTTAGGCGAATTCCTATATAGGATTTAAATTAATACCATTATGATTTAAGATCGATAAAATAAATGTTTTTTTTTTTCAACAATTCAACCAGTCTTTTGACGTAGATTTTGGTAACAAAAACTTAAAATAAAAGTCCCAACAACAACACTTTTCTCCCAAAGCTATTCTCAGGCATCCCAGCGTCGAAGCTTCAACGTGTCCAGGCAATGGAGGGCGACGTGGGCAGTAATGAGCCTGATCTCGGCCTGAGTCCCAAAGACGTCCAAATCTTGGTGGATAACTGTACGCACGTCTATCACTCGGCAGCTTTCATCTCGTTCGCGGCGCAACTCGAACAAGCCATCAGGATCAACTTGCGCGGAAGCCGAGCCGTACTGCATCTGGCTCGCAGAATGAAGAAGATTAGGGCGATGGTGCACGTGTCCTCGGCTTACGTCAATTGCACCATCGGCACTGAGAATTCCGAGTTTGAGGAGAGAGTCTATCCTGTAGAGTATGACGTTGATCCGGTTGACGTTTTGAACGCGGTGCGTAGTTTTGTTCATTACATTTAAAGGTTTACTTCAGGGTAATTAACGTACATTATTGTACCAAATGATTATTTTTTATTCTATGTAATCGGCAATGAAAACGGTGAATTTTTAAATTCAATCATGTAATTAACCGTTCAATTATGTATAGCTAATTTCACAATTCTTAAATTAAATGATGAATGAGATTTTATAATTATAAGCTTATAAAAACTACCAAAAATTTTAATTTCTCAGTTGCTCCACAACAGCATAAAATATAAGAACGTATCAAATACCCAGTATAAGTAAAGGATATTCAAACTCATTGAAATATAAATATCCGCATAATTGCAGGTGACAACCATGTCCCTGCAAGAGGTCGAGAAAGAATACGGCGAACTGATCAGAAGGCATCCAAATACCTACGCTTTCTCGAAACACTTGACTGAGAATTTGCTAGCTCGGGAGAGGGGTCACGTGCCTTTATCAATCGTACGGCCAAGTGTCATTTTGAACAGCTGGCGAGAGCCTTTCGTCGGTTGGGTCGACAATGTTAACAGCGGAGCTTGCGGATATATTGCCGGCGTCGCCAAGGGAATTTTCTGCACGTGAGTTGGCGGGTATCTTTTGACATTGACTCATAGATGATAAATTCAGTAAATTGTAGTACGATTTATTTTATGGGTGAGATATGTTGGGTTCTAAGTAATGATGCTGGAAAGATTTGAACTGTAATTTGCAAGATAAAATTAATGAATATCAGTTATAAAGTCCTATTGATAGATAATAATTAATTAATGCACCGAAGAAAATCTTTGAAACATTGTGTACAATTTTCCGCACGTCGCATATGACGTTTTATTGCTAGTTATGTAGTGGCATTCATTTCTGATCGAATACACGTAACATGAAAATGAAACACGTGTCAATTAAAAATTCTTTACCGCGCGAGAGCTCTTGTAATACTAATCATGCGAATTTTATCACTTATTAGATTGATATACAGTTCTCATAAATAAATATGAAAATATTCAACGAGTTTACAGAAGCGGATCCACCGCTTCTTAGCTATTATTGTGAAAGACAATCCTCTCAGAAAAAGAGAAAAAAGAATAAAGGAGATTCACCAAACGACGCTGCGTAAAGCGTTTAAGAGCCTTATGACGGTCTTTCTCTTTCTCACAACTTTAAAGAACAACATTGGTACACTGCTTAAACCAACAATCCTCGAGTTTCCGAGATTTGAGCCCCGAGAGTATTGAAGCGTTTGACGGCTCAGAAAACTTTCGAAACACCGTATGTTAGCGATCGATTGTAATGTATAGCCTATATATCTATTTAATTGAACCACTATAGTGATCGAATTGACATTTTCGCATAGACTCTATGGACAATGAGGAAGAAGGTTATTTTTATGCGTGACGTCATCTTATTTTAGAAAGTCTTTTTTATCTTGTATTTCTATGATTTCTAAAAAAATGCATATAATCTAATGTACGGATTATCATATTCGTTAAAATATTTTTTATTCTTTGCATTCGCTAAATTAAAGATACCTAGTATTTTTTGCACGCACTGTTTGAATACTTAAAATTTGGTATCAAGGTTTTCATCAAGGTTTAATAAAACTTCTCTGTATGTAGATAGTGGCCTCGCGTAACGTTGGTAAAATACTTCAATTCTGATTCAAAGACGTAAATTCAGCCACTCGTTCAGCCACGTATTATGGGCATTGCATTACAAAAAAAAGATAGAACAACTTTTTATGTCCTAAAACATTATAGAATATTCAAGAAAAGGATTATAGTGTCCAACATTTGACTGTACTTCCATGCCAGTATTTTTTACTATTAGAAATACAAACACACTTTAATATTTGCATTTGAATACTAGAAATACTTCAACATACTTCATGTTCACATCATTTTGTTTTATGACTCGTTATACTGTCTGTATCACTAATGCAAGTGTCATAAACGACTAAAACAAACATAATCACGCTATTAGCGTGCAAACATCAGAGGCACAGATCATCATCAATCCAATAACAATCCAAAGCCAATACATACCCTGCGACGATTATTACAGCTTTCAGGCACGCGCAGACATGGTGATGGACGTGATACCGGTGGACATGGTGGTCTCCACGATTTTAGCTGCGGCCTGGAAGGCCGAGCTCGAACCCGAGCGTCTGCACGTGCTTCACTGCACCTCCGGTACTGCCAACCCCCTTACCTGGGGTCGATACGCCGATGGTATCATCAAAGCCGCGAGGGAACATCCTTGCCACTCCGTAGCCTGGTATCCACGCACGACTCTGCGAGAGAGTCGCCTTAGAACCGAGCTCGTCATGTTCATCTTTCAGATGATACCCGCGATATTCATCCACCTATTCGCCAAGCTCGCCAAGCCTGAGCATTCGTGAGTTTTTCTCTTTTTTCATTTTAGACGGATACTTTATACTTTGATAAATCATTGTGGATTTATTGTACTACTCATTAGGCTGATAGCGTTAGACTTACTGTTTAAATAAGTATAATTGGACTTGATTGAAAAATCAAAATATCACAAATTAAAGACCAAACTCCTCATTAATCCCAACACATAGTAATATCGTAAAGCTCCAGAGCAGAAGCAATCAAAACTTTGCTCTCTCTCACACACACACACACACACACACACACACACACACACACACACACACACACACACAC
>QLSS01000289.1:45778-58692 GCA_024372645.1 Trichomalopsis sarcophagae | reverse complement strand
ATATATATATATATATATATATATATATATATATATATATATATATACCGATGCTTGAGCAAAATAGAACGAATAACAAGTTGATGTTTAAATTGAAACATTGTCATTTATCACCACTTAATGAACCTAAAACGTGGAACCAATTCGGAAACTTGACCAACATCCGCAAGCAAATAGGCTATTATTATAATGAATTTTAAATAAAGCTTGACACGCAGTTGTACCGGTTATCGCTTGACGAATTCGATTGTTAGCATCGTCTACTCCGTGAAGATATTTTAATTTATTTAAATACGCCAATATATACGCAAAGGCCAAAATTTTTTGCTGAAGTTTATAGCGACTGTAAATCAGAAATAGATACGAGCGCACTCCGATGCCGGTCAAACGTTCTAATGAGGCAACGCGATTTCAGCCTGTGAAAACCATTGGTGCGTGCACTGCAAGAATTTATATACGTATATACGTACGTACATGTAGCACACTTGATTATTTGGACGTTGACGTAATATTATCTGTGTGTGTGTGTGCATGTGTGCGTGTGTGTGTAGTTGCAGCTGGTTAGATAGGAAAACTATTCTAGGTATTTCGTTATTGCGCCAAATTCAAACGCTTGTCCGTACGATAGAAGGACGATTATTTTTCTTATAAAGTATTTTCATAATTTCACATTTAATAATGAAAATGTAATCGTTTATTAAAAAACGTAAATAATGAATAGCTAACGACTGTGTACACATCTAAAATTTTCTACAATGCAAAAATTTCATTCTAGAACTCCGGCTAAAAATTTAAGTTAGACCTGATAATATACAATCTTATCATAAGAACTGTTTTGAATGGCATAGATCTCTTATTGTTTATTCGCAATGGTATAGTTTATTGGGCGAATAAGAAACGCCTTTTATTTTTGAACTTCAGTCATATATATTTTTCATAAAGCTTTGATTATATTTTCACGTATATACTATAATTTTATCATAACTGTTTTTGCAGGTTAAATACCCTGAGAGTTGCAAAATTGGACATACATTTCAAAGGAAAAAGATGGCTGATACGAGTACGCAAAGACCGACTATTCCAGAATGGTTTGGTGGGAGACAAGTGATGGTTACTGGTGGTACCGGCTTTATGGGAAAGGTTCTCTTGTCCAAATTACTAATGAGTTGTCCAGATGTTGACACAATCTACGTAGTGATTAGAAAAAAGAGGAATCAATGTTCAAAAACCAGACTTCTACAGTTGATACAGGTAAGATACAATTTGGTTATTATTAGAGGAATTGTGAAGGAGAAAATATATTTAAATAATCATAATCGCCATTCTCATTATATGGAGAAGCAAGTAATTAACAAACACCATCGATGGCGTCAAGTCAAAATTATTTAAGCGTATTTTGTTCTTCGATGGTACAGTGTGTACATTTTATAAAAAATAAAATTTTCATGATATTTCTTCAACATATCATATTCTTGTTTAGCTTCGAAAACATGTTATTGTCAGTACTATATGTTTTGGAACTATGCATATAATTTTATGCCAAAGATTTTGTTTCAATAATTCACCTACACGTTTTCGTTTTGTCGCATCTCCGGCTATATATTTTTGAAATTTAAAAAAATTATATGGTTATACTCAAGGTTACCTATTATCATAGATATATCAGACGTTGACACAAACATCGTAAAGCTCGGTTATCCTGCATATTTTTAGACGAGGTCATCTACCTTTCATTGTGATTTTATGAATATTAATATTAAGGAAAAGTAGCTTATAAATATACAAAGCCGAATGTGTAAAAAAATCCCCTCCATTATAAGAATGAATTAATATCCTTATAGTTTAGGATAACTTTAAATACAAATAGTGTAACTAACAACATAGGCAAAAAATAAACCAAATGACACAAATATCGAGCTACCCATAGAAGCATCAAGGAGCAAAACGCACATAGCTAGGAGGAAAAGGTTCGAAAATACCTTTAGCCGGTAAACTGTCTCGGAGATAAAACCACAGTGGCGCGCCACACAAGTCCAATAAAACGGTTTAAATATCACCCGAGACCAACCACTTTGCATCGTGACGCGAACATGGGGGGGAAATCTACCAGAGCCGTGAGCGAGTCTCGCTTGGGATTCCCGGGTGTAGTCGGCGCCGGTATAGTAGCATCAACATCATCAACGTCATCTCGCGAAAAATACGCAGCACATCCAACGTAGCCTTGATCAAATCATGGGGAACACAGAGGTGAACTTATACTATACCTTATAGCCTTGGAAGAATCTCTTTCTCTTCTTTCATCGACCACAACACAATGGCGCAGTTTTACGCAGCGCGGAAATACTTTTAGCATCCGCAAAGGTGGGACCGAGCAGTGAGCAAATAAAAAATCGAACACTCTTGGGACATCCTTGACATCGTTAGACGCGAATTGGGTATACTCCGAGATTGACTTTCGAAGAATCTGTATATGAGACCTGTAAGCGCGGACCGGTCGTTAAACTGTACCGGCTTTAATCGCATCGGCGTAGACTTGCTTGTTTTTTGATGAACAAAACGTTGCTCTTGTAAATACGAAGAATGTGCTTGCAAATTATGCGAGTAAAGTATCGTACGTGTCGTTGCTCTTCTTGGGGGTGAAGGTCATCTCGCATCTTTACGAAGATACCTCGGAACACATGCTCTGCAGCTACCAAGGAAGTATGATTTACTAAACATTTTACTTACTGGTAGAAAAATAAGTAGATTGTCCAGTTATTAGCCAGTACTGGCCAGTCACTGCTCTATTTTGACAGAATTGGCCAGTGACTGGTGAACACTGGACAAAATTTCTACCAGGGTTAATTTTAAAACAATAATTGAAAACAATATTTGAAATAACTGTAAAAAATAGATAATAATTAACGTGTAAATATTTGCTACATCAATTGCTAAGATCAATTGTTACGAAATTTCCGATTAAATGAGTATATTCTGGAAAACTTATTGTTGACTTATTTTTCAAAAGTGCGCGTATTCAAAGTCGCACGCGCTGTGTATAATATTATGTAACCAATGCCTCTTCTGTATAAATTTACGGGAATAGTTATTTATACCGCAATCTCCTTTGAGCAAAAGAATCGTCTTACTGTAATTATCTGCCTATGTTATAAAATTTAATGTTCAATGCAACAAATGCAGATTTTTAAATAATTCGTGTAATCAAGCCTTCTATATGAGTAAGTAATGGAACGTAATTGTAAACACGTAAGATTGTTTTTATGGATGGAATCGTTTGGAAAAATAACCTGTTTGCACCAGCACATCAAAATTTGGAAAACAGATGGTAAATGAATTAAGCAATCAGTGTTTCTTTTTAGTGGTATCATATAATAGTAAAATTTGAAAAGTTCATTAAATAAAAAACTGTATAATTTATCATCATAGTCAATCAATATTACAGGCCATATTAAAGCACCAAGTCATGGCAAGCGAACAAAGCACATTATGATTTCATAAGTCGATCCATAAATTCGAACGTACAAGTTATAGTATATAGTGTATGTCAGGAAACGAGTTTGAACGGATCTGGAGGTGTTTTGATCCTTTTTTGTTTCTTACGTAGTAGTTTACTGTGTTACACTCATATTGTCGAATAACCATATTAACGCTCGAGCGCAGGAATACATTAGATAATAACATACACGGGACCAGATATTATAATCCGGTGATAAATACATTTTTAAAATAAAAATTACTGAAAGTGAAATATCAAGTAGAGTACCGCAAATACTAACAAACTAAGGAAAAAACTTCAAATACTTCATAGTTCTTTTATAAAATAATAATAATTATTGAAGCGCTTTTTCCGAGACTCTTTTTGATATAACACACTATTATAGTTGTAGTTTAAGCAATAAGATTTGTACATGGACCTCACTCATGTATCTAATATTAGACCAATGAGTTTTTTAATTGAAGTATTTTTCTTTAAAAAACTACATGAAAACTACGTAATGTAAAAAAAAATAGTATTAGAAAACTGCTGGAACACCTTAGCATATACCAGGAGTCTCGCATTTGATTAACCGAAACTAACAAGCAAGAAAACTGTGAAGCAATGTAATTGCCGGACTTAATGACCAAGTGACTTTCTGTTTTCCTTTTCTTTGCCTTGCGAATTTCCCAGTGGAATACCTAACGCATTTATCCGTCGGATTAACTCAATAAATCGAAGTCGTATGAGGCAATCGGTTAGGAAAAACGCTGGAAATCGCATGAGAAAAGGGTAAGAGGCCGAAAATGCTATCTCATTCAGGTTTAAATAGTTTCAATATATCCAAACGGTTTCAGGATGTCGATATACGCAAGTGCAACCGAGCATCGAATGCATAAGCCATATAAGTGACGTCGTTCGCGTTTATATAATTTCGACGAAGAACAATTCATTGCAGAGTCCATGCGAGAGCGGATCGAGCGCGTCCTCCGCTCGTCGTTAAAATTATACAAGCTTCACGTTTTGCAATATTCGCAGGAGCTTTCCGATCTTTTTTTGTCGAAAAACAAAAAACTTGGGTCAAGATTGGCGAAAGACTACGCGCGAGCGTGCGCAGCATGCAGATGATCTCTTTTGTCTTGTTCAGTTTTGTGAATAAGCTGTATACGTAGAACTTGATGGTTTTGAAGTGAATTGCTTTGTGCGCTCTGGTATATTGAAATATTTTTCTTATAGAAGTCTGATGATAATGAGGAAAAAAGATGTAAACGAAATACGTGGGCATGCAATAAATATTGAATTCTTATCAAGAACGATTAATTTTTTTGTACAATTATATACTGCGATTCGGATGATCGATGGCTTGAATATCTTCCTTCGTATAGATTTCGACGTATCGATAAAACCTTAATAATGCTTCAGAAAAACTTAATTATCCATTAGTTCATTAACAGTTTGCTTAAGTAGAGATACAAAAATTATTTTCCATATAATATGAACTTCCTGAAGGTTTTTTTCCTGTGATCGAACAATGTACTCAGTGAGATAACTGCTTTCGCATTGTATCATCACAGTAGGAAATAGAATTCGATTTGCAAATGACAAAATTTGTTTGATGCGCAAGTCGATTTTATAGTATTCGTTCTAATATCGGGTTTGAATTTTCAGGAAGAACCATTTAGACTACTACGAAAGAATAACCCGGACAGGTTGAAAAAACTAGTTGCCGTCAACGGCGACACGACGTGCGCTGGACTTGGAATCGCTGAGAAGGAAACGGATATTTTAAAGAACAATGTCTCGGTGGTTATTAACATGGCAGCCAACGTACGGTTTGATCTGCCTCTGAAGACTGCCGTCAATATGAATACAAAAGGCACTGCTAACGTCATTGATTTGATCAAACAGGTAAAATAAAGATATTTATTATTTTAATTCTTGACTGAATAAATGCGTGATAATACAAGCTTCCTTTAATAAATTGAATATGAATTAAATCATCGGAAAAGGTTCTTAAATATATATATATATATATATATATATATATATATATATATATATATATATATGCAAATATACAGTGAAATTATAATATCCAATCACATGTTTGCAGTTTAAGAAGTTGGACTCGTTCGTCCACGTGTCGACTGCTTATTGTCATTGTGGTGAACCCGTACTCGAGGAAAAGTTCTACCCGATGTCTTCGTCACCCGAAGAAATGATGCAGATCGTCAACAATACCGACGAGGAAATTCTTAAAGCGATGACTCCAAAGATTCTCGGTGACCAGCCAAATACTTACGCCTTTACCAAAGCTTTAAGTGAAGAGCTAGTGAGGCGGTGCGGCTTACCAGCAGGTGTCGCTCGACCGTCGATCGGTAACGTAGATTTTATCTTGCAGTAGATCGCAGACTAACCGATTTTTCTTACTACCGGTTTCGCAGTAACTGATGCGTCATTGTTAATTGAAACGACATTGTAAAAGTACTTTGGATTGTCAGTACCATTGAATGATAGTAGAGATTTCCTCTGGTATTTTAATAAATCTATATTGTGTGCTGCAGATTAATTATGTTCTTTTATACATAACATGTATACAGCATAACATTATCGCAATAGGATGTAAAAGTAACAATGTATTGAAGCATCATTCTAACGTTTTATAGAATACAAATTTTATATGCTTGAACTCATGAATCATTAGCGAGAGTTATATTAGCTCTTATACATACGCACGTGTCACACAGAAATGCTTACACTACTTTGAAAGAGTAACAGAACTTTCACTGTAGTCATAAGGTTTTATGTGAATCTCTAGTCTCCCGTCTTCAAATTAATCATAACTCTCTAATCTTCTGATTCGAAGCTTGAGCAAAAAAAGTACCAAAGATCATCGCTAAAAAATAAGTTGAGTCAAAATTTAGCAAATTTATTTTTCACTTTTCAGTCATCGGTTCGTACAAGGAACCAGACAGGGGTTGGGTGGATAATATGAATGGGCCAACGGGTCTGATGATTGGTGCGAGTAAAGGAGTGATCCGTACGATGCTCTGCAACTCGGACTATTACGTCGATATCATGCCCTGCGACATGGCCGTGAACGCAACCATAGCACTGGCCTGGAAGGTCGGCCTTGAACAGCCCAAAGTGCCTGTCGTTATCAATCTCACCGAGAGCCACGATAATCCTATGACATGGAAATACGCTCTGGAGACTGGAAAGAAACATGCTCTTGCCAATCCATTTTCGGGTAAGACGATGTGTTTGTTTTTAATTTGCGTAATTCTTCGATCACTTTTAAGATATTGCAATATTGATTAATTGTGCTTTTTAAACTTTATAATTATAGCAGATCAGGTAATTGTGAAAATTAGTTAACACCTCTCTCTTTCAGTTATATGCTAAATTAATTCTTCAGTAATTAAAACGCAATGTTAATAAATTAAATGCAAACAAAAATTCCCGAGCTTAGCACGATTTTTTTTTTCGTAAACGTGAACTTAAATACCGGAGCAGGATAATTATTCATTGCTAAAATTGTCATTAGCTGTAGAATGCATTTCGGCGATTGATGCACTCAAGATTTTATGCTGGACAATGACGATCAAGTTTCGGATGTTGAACTATTATGCGTAACATTATTATTTATATGTTTTGATTTTGAAAATCACAATTAATCTCGTGTAATCTATGTCATATATTAGAATCCATTCCATGAATACAATACACTTAATTAAACTGGCAATTTGAAACGATTTAATTAAATGAAATCACACATGAAATTTAAGTTTATTTTTAAAGCTTGAAAATACATAATTATTTGCCACAATTACCGTTGTTTTCATTTCAAAAATAAAAATTTGCATCCAAAAGCAATCAAGTCTACGATGTATGCTACTGCCATTATGGCTAGTAACTGTTTTCTAAAAAGACTCACATGTACATGATCGTCATTTTTTTAAAGTTGTATTGGATGGATTTATTAGAGTTTCTTTCTTTTAATTGTTTCAACTTATAATAAATACCACACTGCAAAACTCATGATTGTGTATCGGAAAATTTTTCTGCGTAAGCAGATCCTGCTTTGAGAAGATATCGTCGCTCCCTACGAAGAGTAGCACTGTTCAAATTACCCGTCATAAGTAGCACAAATCATTTTAAGCATGCTAGACTAGCACAACTTAAAATTTCCCGCGAAGACAAGCACAACTCGCGCATTTGCCGCAAAAACTAGCACAACTCAAACTTGCAACAACCATTTTTTATAAAAATTTCTCGATTTTTGCGAAAATATCCCTGATGAACATTTTTAAATGTTCACAATTTACAACTTTTTATCGAATTTAAAAATGTTTTCACAAATCCGATAATTTTTGCAAGCATTTTTTTAAATTGTTCACTTTTTAAAGAAATTTTCGAAAATTTTGAGGCTTATACTTAACTAACGGTTAACTTAACGGACGGTTTTTTTCTTCGTAAACTAAATACAGGCAGCTTAATTGTCTGGCCATGTAAACTTTAAATTTGGTATTGCTTACTTTGACTTTGAATTTCACATTGAAAAGCTGATAGAGTATGGATAGTTGAAATTTTAAGCTCTTGAATTAGTGAACAATGTGACCCATTTTGATTTTTTGATCTAAATGATAAAAATAAACGGTGTTTGAATTGTCATCATTTTTCTTTGTATATGAATACATATGCATTTTAATTGTCTGTCCATGTTCATTTAATATTTCAACGCTTTAAACTGTACATTGATGAAAAGCTGTTAAAAGATGTATAACTGAAGTTTCGAGTGCGAACTAGCGAACAACATGAACTGTTTTCGTTATTTAATGTAAATCTCTATAATGTCGACATTTAAACTTTAGATACTAATTTATTTAACCAAGTTATAATAAAATATTCTGTGATTATTAAAAATTAGACCTTGATCAAATTCAGTATGCATAGTGTGTGGATACTAAAAAAAATTGTGATTTCTAGGTCCACTATGGTATCCAGGAGGAGGATTCACCAGATCAAAACTACTTCACTTTATATCAGTTTTCTTATTTCACACAATACCTGCTTACCTTTTGGATGGTATCATCTTACTAACTGGAAACAAACCTTTCCTGGTAAAAGTGCAAGCCAAAGTTACTTATGGAATCAATTTAGTCTATTATTATACTACAAAGCAATGGATTTTCAAGTAAGTTATTCATTTTTTTTTTGTTTAAAAATAATACAATAAGTGGAAATAATTTCAAGCGAATAATATCTGTTCGGAAGCAGCGCTTAATTAATAAGAGCAATCCTAAGAAAAATTCTAGGCGCAACAATAATCTTTTTTCAAATATTTTTCAATTTAATAAGTGATTATCTCTTCCATGTATCAGAAACTACAATGTTTTATAAACTTCGAACCAGACTAATTGCAATACGTTCATTTAATGCTAATCAAAGTTTAACTTCATATTAACGTCCACCCGTTTCAGAAGTATCGTGTTCACCGAACGAATTAGCATTTCAGCTTCATACGAAATTGCAATTGTAGCAAGTCATTATAGCTTCGTGTATAGTATTGCCAATCCGCAGGTTGCAATTCGTATTTTTCTCCGTTGTTCTTTTGTTTTTCCTGCTGCGCGAGACTTGCGCATGAACACAGAGGCGGCAACAGGTCTCGGTGTCAATAGGTTAATAACCGACGTGGGCTATTTGCAATTTAAAAATAATCGGCGCCTATAAGAGCGGCTCGTATATGCGTGTGATTAATAAGCGCTTTTGCAAATGCATTTGCAAAGGCGATAACTTTTTACGACCGTCCGCGGGTGCATTGTTATATAGGACTGACGCCTGCGGTTTGTCTCTCTATTCGTCACCTTTCGCGGGAAATTAGCAAGAGCGCAAAGTTGTTATACTGCGCTTAGGTGCGTGCAGCTTTCACTGCAAATGAGATGAAAAATTGTTTACACTTATTAGGTTTGATCTTTATGGTGCAATTGAGGCACGTGTAGGTACTTATGCAACCAGTGAAAGCGTATATGGATGCGAATCTCGTTTTTTAGTTCTGATTTAGAAATTAATTTTGAAAATCTAAATTTTAAATGGCTCTCTTTCGAGAAGAAATTCATTAAATTATGCACTAAAGGTCCTTTTACCGATAGTCTCATAAATTATCAAGCTTTCATTTAGTGTCGCACACTGATTTAAAAGGTTCTGAAAAAATTAACTATTCAGATAAATAGTCTCTGAAAATAATAAATTCTAGAAATTTATAATAATCTTGTTCATTTATTTTAGGAACGACAGATTGAAAGCTATGCGAGAGAGCTTAAGTCCAGAGGACCGAAAGGTATTCTTTATGGACATCAAGGTTATCGTATGGGATGACTATCTGCTCTCGTATATCCTGGCAGCGCGCAAATACTGCCTGAAGGACGACCCTTCGACGCTACCACAGGCTCGACGCGTTTTTGCCTACCTCTACGTTGTCGATCTGGTTGTCAGGATTGGCTTCGGTCTTCTCTGCTGCTGGTTCATCTACTCGTGGATTTTATTACCTTACAAGATGACTGTCAGTGCGGCGCTCGAGACGATGTCAATACACTAGACACGTGTTTAAGATCTATAAATAGATACGTCCGGTTATACGCGATTAGGTTATAGAATTCTCATATTTATATTTAAATCAGCTAGAATCTATTAAATTTAAAAAGTCTCGGAGTTTACCAGACGATTTCCTTTTACATACAGATAAATCGATCGTAAGATGATGAAAGAAAGAGCAAAATTAGACGATAAAAACTTTTTCTAATTCATGAAGCTTTGAGCAGGAAAATAATTAAATATACGAGTTTTAATTTCAATACTATTCACTTTTGATAGTTATTCTTCACGTATATAGGGAAAAATCGGTTACTTTACATAAATTGTTGAAATTCCAATCATTTGACTAATTTATCAATATTTTCATGTGTAAATATGATTAAAAATTATAGTTATTGGTAAGCAGTTAAAAACATTTTCCATATAATTCCAGTTCTTATAGTATACTATTCAACTAAAAATCAAAACACAATCAGCCTTTTCTGCAACCTTTAAAAATGTTATCATATCATATCATTATTTAAAATAAATTTTAACATTTCATGTTTCACATAGCATTTTTTTAAGTACTATTAGTATTACATCTTTTATTTTTGTTCATGTATTGTATTTATTGCGCTTTTTTACTTATACATACAGCTGTAAAGAAGTAATTTCTCATCTAGGTATAAATAATTAAATAGCAATTATATAACCTAAATCATTTTTGTTATTATTGTGTTCCTAATCGACATCCTATAAAAAAAAAAAAAAAAAAATACTATTATTCTATTGATTTGTACACCCTTATTTCACAATTCAATAATTTTTTGGCATAAGTTTATTATGCGGCCTCTACACCAACATTGTATAGCCGCTCCTAACGAAAAGTAGTACATTTTAGATTTGCCATGAAAACTATAGTACATTTCATTTTTGCCGCAAAGGCTAGTTAGTACATTTCAGATCTTTCTCACATGAAAATATCCAGTTGTTTTGGAGAATAACAAATAGTTATTTTAGTTGAATTTACTAACATTGCAATATTTTTAAAGTTGCCAAAAATTTTTGAAAAACTAAAAATCTTTTAATTTTTTTAATTTAGTTTGTATCACTACGGAACTAAAGTCGATCATTTCCTTGGATGATTAGTAAACTCACCCGTAGGAATAATCTACGACTTTAGTCCTTTGTTGCATAATGTACTATTATCGACTAGCTAAATCTAACGCGCTTTTCGTCTTCAATTCTCTTGAGGTTAGAAGTTCAAAATTGTAACTATATTTAGGCTGGATATTTATTCCTCAACTAATCTTTTTAACGCCTTCAAAACTTCCGGTTATCACTTTCGGTTAATAAAACTTTGTCCATATACTCAATGCAAGCTTTCAGAACAGCTTTAAGTATGTAACTCATACGAAAATTAAAAATAAAAGTCAAATTTGTTTGCTGAATCACGAAGAGACGACTGAATCAGTGACGTAACTTTTCGATCAATCATTCATCATCACAGATTCGCAATGCGAAATTTCAACTAAAGGGCTACTCGTCAAAAGTCATCGCATCATCGTGAAAGTAGCGAAGTATTTAGAGGACGCGAATATAAAAGCGCATCAGTGAGGAAAATAGGCAGTGAGGAGCGACGAATGAAAATTCCAAAGAGACATGATATTTCGTAATGCACTCGTATAGATATTCGAGTGTGCTATTCGAGCGCTCACGGAGCAGCATACGAGAGCATAGGTAATCGTTCTTCCGGTATGGCGAGTTAATGGCACGTCTTGCGACGCGATGATGTTGATTCGCGATGAAGAATAGCGCCCAAATATCACTATAGTTCTTTCATCTTTCATCTTTCATCTTTATAGTTATATTCGTAATCAGTTAAAAACATTTTCCATATAATTCTCGTTCTTATACTACTTATTCGCTCTGTGCATCGAGGTATTTTACACATATTCGATATAAATTGGTGGTCGCCCTCGGAACATTATATTTTTATTTACTATAGAAATTCTTAAACCATAAATGAGCAATCCATGTAATTGTTTAACAATAGATAATGAATCAAAGTAATTATACAATAAAACATTTATGAAAACTAATAACGTGAATAGGGTGACATACGATTATAGTACACTGCATATATGTGTACAAACTGAAATAACATTATCGTCAAGTTTAAGAAATTTTTTCTTCAATACTGTATCGCTATGCATACCTACAGTAGATAATATCACCGTATCGCTTCTACAAGCTCTCGAATCTGTCTCAACTATCGGGCTCAAAAAATCTAAATGGAAACAATAGGGAACAGACATGGTTTTGCTATATACATATAAATACTCACATATAGTAGAAAATAGCATAAGAATATGTTATGTACCAATTTTTTGCTGATTTAGTACCTCTAGGCCCTAATATGATTAATTAAAAATTCATATGTTTGAGTAGTTTTTAAAACGGCAGCTCTACTATATGGCGGCTCAAAGGATAAAGACCTAACCTAACGTGCGGGCATTTGAGTGTATAAATTCAATCATCATAAATCTATTTTGATTTTGCAGCATTATCTCTCATCTCTATTCTGATTTCGGAGAAAATAATAAGGTTATTTTATGTATTAAAATTTACATACGTTTATGCATCTATATATATTTTCATCCTTCGCGCCTAAAATCACGCGACTAAAACAAAAAATTTAGTAGTACCAAAAAAAAAATAATTTTTTTTCTCTGAAACATACGCACTTGCATATCTCCACCCAATACTCTCTATAGCTAGTACACCCAATGTCTCGCTCAATCGTCCGACCACTTTCTCTCTCTCTCTCTCTCTCTCTCTCTCTCTCTCTCTCTCTCTCTCT
>QLSS01000289.1:0-45768 GCA_024372645.1 Trichomalopsis sarcophagae | reverse complement strand
TCTCTCTCTCTCTCTCTCTCTCTCTCTCTCTCTCTCTCTCTCTCTCTCTTCCTCGGTCTATACACTCGCGTACATCAGATAGGTGTGTGCGCGTAAAATCGAAAATTAAAAAAGAAGGAAAAAGAGAGGAAAAGTCAGCAATGGCGCAGATACTAGATCGCGCGTGGGGAGATCTGTGGGTGAGCGCGTATAGGTGCGTATGAGCCAGCCGTCTGGCATCCTGAAATGTGTCGAAACAGCGACTACACGCCAGCCGCGAGCGTGGTCACGAAAGTGCATTGCGTCACGTGAGAGCGCCGCCGCGCGTACGCGGAGGTTTCGATGCTGCCATACACGAAGTCAGCATGTGGATTCTGGGAGTGGACCTTTCTTTTCTCTTTCGGAGCTTGTGGGGTAATGCCCGACTTGCTGATGTGTTCGTCTTTTTTGCGCGATGGAGTATATTAACTTTGGGTCTTCGGTAGATTGTTGTTGTATTGCGATGGCAAGAGAACATAAAGAATTGAATAATATAGCGCGTGGAGAAAAAGAAAGGATTGGAGCACCGAGTACTGCAAGTGGAGTAGTACGAGTAGGAAATATAGGTCGATTAGTTGAGCTGCACAAAAAGCATAAGTGTAGTTTAGAAAGATTGCACTGGATTTTATCATTTGATGATTGTACAAATAAACATACTTACACTCGACGAGGTTCTTTGCCGAGATACGTTGTAAAATCTGTATAGAACTATTTTTTACTACGATTTTGTTTTTAACGATATAAAAGATAATATAAGATAGCTTGACTGTTTGTATGGAAATTTCCTACTAAATTATTGCATGCATAATAAAATATTGTTGACTAAAGAAAACAGTGTTATCAAAAACCGAAGGAGATTGCCATTTTATTAGAATAAATAAATAATGAAAACTTACATACTTAATTATTAATCAATAATAACTGACAAAATTATAGGTGAAAATACAAACATTATTTCTGATTTGAAGGCATGACATAAAAATCAAATCGAAGTTTATTAATACAGCATAACGTGTTTCAAGCTTGAAGGAGAAATGCATATTTTCCGCTCTTTATTTTATTGTTAACGGAAAAATTGGTTCCTTAATAACAAACACGTCAATACAGCCACTCTTACGCTTTCAGTTTTTTTGTGGCATCAGTTCCTATGAATAGATTTCGGAATTTCGTGTTACGTGACGCATATATGCTTAGGATTACGTGTAATAATTCGTTCACGGAAATCTGGCGTTTGGTAAAGGTCACCGTCGCGGACCTGAAATTATTATTGTTGAAAGCTATAAGCGTCAGGGAAAACCGAAGGTAAACGGAACATGCATCGTGGAAAGAATGACGAAGCTACATCGAGAAAGTAAAAGAAAAAGACTACATGCTTCTGTTATCTTATATTGCAGTATTTCAATACACTAACTTAGTTGATTCATCCAAGTGTAGCGCACATAGTGAAACGATTTTTATGACTTAACTATTTACTATACTATTTAATCCTCTTGCTTTCGAAAAGATATGGTGATTATAATTTATTTATCCTCTGATTGAAAAAAATACGATAAAAAGAGGTTTGTATTTTATTTTACTGTCGCGGGAATCTCGACCTTTTGAATACAAATTTGAAGCTTATATATGTGTTAAAATTTTCTTTTAAATACTGTTGCAAGTCAAAATTAAACTTAATTTACATAAGTTGGATAAAGTGAAAATATGTGGTGCATGGACAATTTTTTATCCATCTCATAACAATATTCGCGCCGACACGAGATATAGTGGTGTTCTATCAAGGCCAAAATGTATTCGGGCAGTTATTGTTAAATTTTTCTAAAATAAGTCGTTTACAAGGCAAGACATTTTTGAAAGCTCTGGTGGAATACGTCGGTTTTGAACGCCCTGGCGAGATTGGTTCGTCTCAGGCGTCGAATTCTTGTGCATATTCTTCATATTCAAACTTAAAAAGTCTCACCATTTATTACGATTGTGTATTTTGATTAATTGCAATCTATACCAGTATAATAATATCGTAATATATAGTCCTTATTTTTAGTACTAATAACTAAGTTTTCTCAAAAATATTCTTGTGTCTCACTTAAAGGTAACGGAAATGACAATGGCATTAAAAATAAAAACGTATACGAATAAAAGATATATACTCACGCAATATTTTTTTTTCATGTCGTTGCAACATATACAAATGAAGACTTGAGTTTGGTTTTGTTCTTTTCTTACGCGTATGCAAGAAGTACGCTCGAAAAGAGTATGGAATAAATGAAGCATAACAGGATAATGATATTCTATAAGCAAGAAATCGTTTCAGACATCATTTAAAATTTACGTTTCGTTGAACATTTCTACAGCATACGTTATGAAATTTCCTAATTATAATTATTCATTATATACCATACAATATACAGTTAACAAATATACTGCTAAGTTTAATAAATATTTTGTTGAATTAAATGTATCAAACTTAAATTTGAAATTTAAAAATTATGGTAGTTATTTTTTGAACGGAAGTAAAGTAAGTTTAGTAATAAGAAAAGCTCAAGAACAAGTAGATGTACATCGACGCTATATACAAAAAACCGCTGCCAATTCATTGGCAAGTAGCTTTCTCCAACTAAATTTATAAGTCCAATAAATAAAATATTGTTTTAATATATTTATATATCTGCTTGCTAATGTATGAGGCGATTTTTGATACACCATTTAATAAAAGTTTTGGATATTTCATTATCCAAAAGTTTGCAGACCCCTCTGTTTTCTTATTATAGAATACGAACACTGTCGTCAATTTTTTTTTCACAGAAATTCACGCATTTTTATATGTGTTCCTAACTAACCTAACCATCAAAACAGCAGGTTATTCATTAGATAGGTCACTCGCGCAATTTTCAAGAAAACGATTTTTACATTTTGAATAAACTTAGCCAAAACACATAAAATATCTACTTTTTCCCAAAATCTCAAGTGCAATAAGGCCTTTTTGCGTCCATAATCGAGGCACAAAAGAAACTCATTTTTTTAGTTTTCGATTTATTACTGAAAAAATAAGTAGTCAAATCAGTTGAAATGTTAATGGGGTATAGTTTGACACGTGAACTATTGACATAATTTTTTTCGCGAGGTTATGGCGTTTAGTTTCAGAGATATGAATTTAAAAAAAAATCACCTTTTTCATTTTATAGGTAATTTTATTCTCTTTCAAATGCATTATAGCTGAATTGATTGTAACAATGGGATGATTGAAAAAACGCAAAATAGTGTTTTTTAAAAATCAAAAAATGACCATAAAAAATATAGTTAAGGGGACCTTACCACCTTAAACCGACTTTTGAAAATCAAATAAAAATTGATAACAGATCGGTTGTCCACTTTTTTTGGGGTCGCTGATCACGTTTTCACTATCAGATTTGCATACAATTATTTTGTTTAGAAAATTTAGGGAAATTATTTATTGCAAAATTAATGTTTTTACGGTAAATATGACATTTACGATCAAAGATAGTAAAAGAATAATGCATACACAATTATACACTTACGCGCGCATACAAACTTATATGTGTGTGTGTGTTTGTATGTGTGCGCGTGTGTGCGAGTGTGTATGCATGCATACATAGAAAGCGTTATTGTAGAATCAGCTTAGACCCACCTGCTAGCCTGCAGATATTTAGTATTTGCAATAAAAAAAATACCAATTGATGTATTTTTAACTGCACATTTCAAAAATATTATTTATTATAACTGCACCCCTCTAGATTTCGAATAAAAAATAAAATAAAATTCCCATTTTCGGGCCGCTAAAAAATGTTAATATCTCTTTATATTTTGACTTTACATAAATCCAACTAATATAAAAAAACTGCACCCCGGCTGTTTATAACTGCACCCACGCTAGAAAGTCGAAAAGATTTATGCAAATAGACAAATTAGACGAATCTTTTTGAGTGTAATTATTGACGTATTAATGGCGTCACGTAACGTGCTTTTGATTTCCTTGTCCCTGCAGATGATGCATTTTACATTAGACGACGCAGCAACACGAGTCCTATTATTAATTGCAGTAAACAAAAGGAAGAAGAAAATGTATTCGAGGTATTGTAATATTAGTAAAACTATTTTATTAAATTTAAAAACATTCTAGTGGAGTATAAAAATGGGTAATACTATAAATTCTATATTTTAATATTTATTACACTTTTAAATTCTGAGCAGTTGACATCCATTTAGTTTAATTAAGTTAGTTAAGTTTAGTTAATTAAGGTTAGTTTAATTGAAAAAAGTTAACTTTAATGTAACTTTGTTTATAACATTTTATTCCAAAGCCTCTGTAATGATATCGTTATCATGCTTTACATAAAGCAGCATTGCTATTTTGATTTGTTTTTTTTTGTGAACTTTTACTTGTGTACCTAAGATATGTTTTTTTTTTTGATAATAAATCATTCCTCTCTTCCCAGTTGTTGTTCAATTTGCGACAGTATGCTATGTAGTGCCCAAGTCCTTCATCTACAACTGGAGGTTTGTACCTACTTAAACCACAAAGAACAAAAGTTTGTTCTCTGACAAGTATGGTGGTAGGAATTTCATCTAAAGACGTTAAATCATATTCAGCAACATCCTTATTCCCATGGTTTAATAATGGTTTGTAAGCATCTTCTGTATCTATACATAAATAAGATCCTACAGTAATATTAAGGCATGCACAGGTTTCGTGACATCTTTCACAATACCATTTGATCATCAAAGTATTTATTTAATTCCTCGTGCATTGTTAAATAATGATTTCTGATTATACTTATATTTGAAATAGGTATATAACATTTATTTGTTTTTTGTACATTGCCACATTTTATACAAGAAGTAATCTTTTGGATCGAAGGATAATTTTTCATTAATCTTTCAAAAATATTGTTAATATTACCTGAACAATTAATTATTCCATTAGTAATAGGTAATAACGATTCTAAAATATATGCACGATTTGTATAGACTGTGTTAGTAATTCCTTCTATAGCATAATTTATAACTGTATGAGCATAACACAAATTTTGCATTTTCAAAATTTCATTTTCATTACTTTCTATAAAGTTTTTAGATAATTGAATTGTCAAGCAAGAGTGGCTTAGTATTTCTGTTATAGTATCGAATGGACAGGTATTTAAGAAAGAAATTTTTTTACCAAGTACAGACTTAAGCTGTAGTTTATTATCATTTTGAAGAATCCCTTTACTTTTATTTTTGTTTTTTGGTCTCTGTAAGCATAGCATCAACGCACTTTCTGCAGATACATAAATACTACGTGATTTATTCTTTACTGACTTTTCTTTTTTTTTTTTATCTTTAATGGTATCAAATTTTGTTTATCTTTGCATGCTGCATCATTGCTTTTTGTGTGTTTTGTGGTATGATTTACTGATGAAATTTCCTTTATAGATGTTGTTTCATTTATTTTGTTTCTACTATCATTCTTAAATACATTTAAGACATTACTATTTTGATCTTCTAAATTATAATTATTATTTGCACGTTTAATTAATATTTTATTTTCTATTTCAGGTATGCATCCATCCACATCTGCATTAAGTGCACTAAGGTTCTCTAAATTATAATAATTATTATTTACATTTTCATTATTGGAGGTAGAATTCAAATAAGTAACTCCATTTAATCTTTCATTTTCTATTTTAGGTAGGCATTCATCCTGATAGAGTCAAAAATTAACTTCCAGCAGTTCTGAGCATACCGTACAAGTTTGGGAATTGTCACAATATATGTGCTTACATACCTTGCATAAGCACACTATAATCAGGTAATAAGAATTACTTTGGTCTATAAAATTATATTAATTTGAGTAACTTAAATCTAAATAAAATTAATTTTAGGTCTGGGAAGTAAAATATCATCCTTCAAAGAACAACTTGCTAAAGATTAGCTATTAATTTATATGGACATCCAGAATAACTGAATATGTGTATATATTGTCCATTTTATAATATTAAGGATTAAAAAAATAAAGATTTTTTTTATAAAAATTGTTTTTTATTTACATAAAGACGGTTAGTTATAGTTCATTATTAACTATAATTTTTATTGTTTGATTGATTATAATATACGAATTGAAAGAGTATCGATCAAAATTGAAACATACTGCTATATTTATCGTGCTCATACACTATGTTAAAGAGAATAGTTAATACCCCATTATTATTCAATGCAATTCATTTAGCATTTAGATAAAATTTACTTTTATACATATGCGTATAATAAGAAGAAAGTAAAAATCCTTGTTATATATTCCAAGTTGGTAGAATTAACTTGAGTAAATCCAAACTGCAAACAAGGACAATTTTATTCTTAATTATAAAAATAGAATGAAATTATTTAAAAAAATATTTTAAATTTGGCCTTATATAAGATAAACGTAGCTTTGACGTAAATTATTTTTGTAAAATTTTGATCCAAGTTGAAAGTTTCTATTCAGTTCTATATTTATAATAAAATTTATTAAACAATTTTTAAAAGGACTTTGTATTTTATATTCACAAATATGGATACCAATTGTACAATATACATAACCCATATCATCTGTGTAAAATGTACGTTACGTGACGCCATTAATACGTCAATAATTACACTCAAAAAGATTCGTCTAATTTGACTATTTGCATAAATCTTTTCGACTTTCTAGCATGGGTGCAGTTATAAACAGTCAGGGTGCAGTTTTTTTTATACTAGTTGGATTTATGTAAATCAAAATATAAAGAGATATTAACATTTTTTAGCGGCCCGAAAATGGGAATTTTATTTTATTTTTTATTCGAAATCTAGAGGGGTGCAGTTACAATAAATAATATTTTTGAAATGTGCAGTTAAAAATACATCGATTGGTATTTTTTTTTTATTACAAATACTAAATATCTGCAGGCTAGCTTAAGGTGGGTTCAGCTTAGTAGCTACCGAATTTTTATTCATGCATACGTAGCTTAATGTTGACATACTTATGTTATGCTACAGCTTTTAATAAAAAATATAAAATGTATTCAAGAAACCGTCATACAAAAATTGCTAAAAAACGATTTCTTGGCAGAGAAAAAAAACTTTTAAAAGTCTGTAATGCGAATTATAAAAAAAAACGTTTTGACAAAAACGTTTCTGCACGTGGAACGAAAAAATTAGATCAAAAATTCTTTCCGATAAAAATAAAATTGGTGGAAAAGGACGCTTGACAGATAAACTAATAGACGAACTACAAACATATTATGGAAATGGTGCAAATATCAAAAGGCCAAAAAGAACAAGATTATGTCCATCCTCCAGCAATACCAAAAACAATTTTAAATGAAATTGAAGATGGGTTTAAAAAACTGTCTGAGCCGGAGCTTCTTAGAAAATGTTTAGGTGGACAGACGCAGAATGCTAACGAGTCCTTCAATAATATTTTATGGAACATCTCACCAAAGACTGGCTGGAAAGGATTATTATTTCTCATGTCTAACCTTGATATTGTACCTGGCAAAAATGCATTATCTGCTGCAGTGATAAAGGGCCAATTACGTATCAAGGAAGCTGAAAAACAAACAGAAATTAATTCCAAAAAACACGAAGATTGAGAAGGCAATTGAATATTCCCACTGCTAATAATGAATATGTCAGTGGCGGATACTGAAATTTTATTTTAATTGTAAGTAGCGTGTATAAAAAGCACAAATACAACATTTTTAATTTTTTAATTGTTATTTTTCATTCTAAGATTATATGTTGTGTTTACAGATTTGGCTTGGAGTATTCAGAGGTCTAATAAGTATTGAGACGCAGTCAGATAATTAAAAGTATTATGAGAAGTTATCAAAAAAGTATTGAACTATACCAGTCGCTATTAGTAGTCTCAGTCAGTGATTAACACAAAAGTTTGCAAAAGTGTAAAAAAGTGAATAATGTGATATATATATATTGAACAAAAATGTGATATTAATAAAAAAAATAGTGAAAATACTTATAACTGTGATATTTAATGTTATTTAATTTAACAAAAGTTAATATTGAGATGATTAAGTATTGTTCACTGACCGCAAGATTCAAGCGTACTGAAGCATCGTATTACAACAAATCAATGGTAATTTTGTTCGTTGTGAGTGTTCTCATGGTCCGAGTGTGGGATTTTGAAAAAGAAGCTAACCTTAAAAATTTTTATGGAACGATAGTCAAAATTTTCAATAAGAAAAATACAAAAATTTTGACTTTCATTCCATCAAACTTTTTACGGCTAGCTGTTTTTTTAAAATCCCACACTCGGACTAAGCATGTCAAATTTTATTGATATTGACAAAGTAGTTCCAGAAATATTACGGTATACATACACACACACGTCATCCACACACACACACACGCGCGCGCGCGCATACACACGCACACACATACACGCACATACACACACACACATCCATATAGACATTTTCCAAAAACACTTGATTTGAACTTCTAACAGACTAAAAAGTATTTTCTAGAAGTTTTGAATAAACTCAAAATTTTACTATTACAAAGTTCCTCTAGGAGGAAGCAATTAGCATACAGATGCGATTCCTGCACAATATACTGTAACATATACAATCAAAGTGTTCTTAAATATTGAGCACCTGTTATATTATATTATCATACATTTTAAAAAGAATAAAGGAGGTTAAAATTCAACAGTAAATTTTTTCTTGAGATTATAATTAATAGCTTTCCATTCTTGAGAAATATGTTTTTATCGAGATGCACGAGTATGGTCTTTATTGTGTTTGATGATGTTTGATTGGTTCATTATCACCCTCACTAAAGCAGGATTTCTTCTGCAATTCGCGAACCTTAATCGCGCTTTGCGAAATGTTTCGTGAAAAGCACGAATGGATATAAAAGAACTTTTAAATGAGGAAGACGAGTAAACACGTTTTATGATTTTTGAAAGTGTCAGACAAGTATCACGTACAGAAAAAAAAATACCGATGCGCTGTACGTCTCTACCATCGATAACTGTCTTTTAGTAGCCTTATTATGACACGTTTGTCATATCAGGTCTACAGGTGCAGGAAAAAAAATTGGTAGCTTCGAAGAAGAGATTTTATAAATATGATTTTGCAATCTTCAGAAGTGAAAGTTTAGGAGATAAAAGGGTAATTCGGCTTCAATTAAGTTTGATTCTATCTACTTTACAACTCCGTGATATTGTCAAATGTGTAACTTTTTGAACTCAGTATAAATTAAAGGACTAGTTAGTCAACTGAATAGATGTTGATTCTTTATATGATGTAGAGGTATACTTTAAAGCTTATTCTAGTAAAAATTATATTTGTTCTTATTACATTCTGATTCATGTTTACTAATATTTGACGATCGACTGTATCATTTTATTGTATTACCATAGAAATATGGCATTAAATTGGTAATCCATAGCAGTACTAGAAAATTCAAAAAAATATCACACTTGGTGCCAGCGTAATGGAGCTTCAATATCTTATGAAATCTAAATATTTGCAACGACGTAGCCCAATAATGATCAATAAATATTGACACCAATCACTTTTTGAAGAAGCTTTAGAGTATTATATAATTGAATCACGAAGAAAAAATTAAATTAATGTACTGCATCGAAATCACTGCTATAAAAGCAAATGTAAAATAAACTGTGAGCCATATCAAAAAGCACCCAAATAAGAAAAATACACGCGTATAAAATGCATATACTTAATTCTAAATCAAGTTTTGAAAGTGCTTATATCTTCTAATATCTTTATTTTTACGAATATAATATTCCTCATTTCATCCAGCTTTGCATGCAACATCGATTGATGCCTTAAACAAAATATTCCAAAACAAAATTAGTCGAAAATTAGAAAGTGTTTCGCTATAATAGCAAAGACATAATCTTTTACATATGTATTATGTACTTCTGCATAGCAAACCAAGCCCAGAAACATATAAACGTAAATAAAATTGTTTAATTTTCTTTTTATTTGCGTATTTAAATACTGACGACAAGCAACGTATGGTGTACTGCGCCCGATTGCGCAAACATCTTCTCAACCGATGGGTCAAAATAAGCTCCTCCATAAGTATAAACAGAATGAAGAGGTACTGTCGAAAATCGGCAAAGAAAAAAGCGGTACAGCACTCCTCGCGTCGTGCATACGAATTGCGCTCAAGCGAGCGCGTCTCTCCATATAAGATAACGAGATCAGTGAAATTTCGCATAAATCATCAATCCCCGGGGTCAATCAGTTTCTCTCCGCTATACACGAACAATGTCCGCAGTTCGGGGGTGGGAAAAAGAGACTCCTCAACGATCTCTTGCGCGGCCCTGGACTCTCGGGCAGCGCCGTTTGGGAGTAAAAGCGGACAGCTCACCGATATAATACACGTCGCACACGCACTCATACACGCGCTCGTGATCGGCCCTGGGACCGGAGCGCTCGCACGGCGTTCGCCAGTTTTTCGCCGCGACTCGTTGGCTCAGTTCAACCGATTGCGCTCGAGCGAAAGGACTCGATGTTTCGAGTGAGCAGCCGGTCGAAAGCAAACGAACGCTTTCGGTGATACTTATTGTACTTCGACTTTATTCACGTACATACGACTTTGTTTCGGCCGTGCGGGGCCAGCTTCAATCGATTTTTTCCGAGTAGAGTACTTGATTGGGAGGAAAGAGTTTAATTACTGCGTCGACGCGGGAGAAGAGGACCAAGCGATACAAGGTGGCACGGTGATCCTGCAGTGGGAATCGCTTCTCTCTACCGTAAGTTTTATCGTAATTCATTGTATTTTTAAGATTTTACACGCAGTTTCCGTGCGTGAAGCCAGTCGAGATGAAAAAGTTTTCATTCGAACGAAGAGTGGTGGGTCGTGTCGCAAAGGTTTTCTCGGGAATTTTACCTATGGTAAACGTTTGGAACAGTCTGCAGGACCATCACCTACAAGGAATCTTACACGTGTAGATATTTTTTGTGTCTTTATAAAAAAAGAAGAATTGCATTTTGAAGTAACAAAAGTGATAAAAAACTTGCATAAAGTATGCATTGCAACTTTGGCGTTACGTAAATTATTCACTGTATAATTAACATTTCGCTGTATTCTTCCATCTTTTTATTCCGAGCACGACGACGATCGTTTAGTAATGAGCAGGTCTTCTTGATTAAGACAATGCGCATTTGTCGAAATATAAAAATAAAAAAGCAGCAAAAATGCTAAACAGCAAGCCTCCGTGTCTTCGTAAGCATTATACTCAAAATGTAGCGTCTTAGATCTAAATAGAAATGAGGAATGCCTTGAAAGTGAAACCCCGGTGTGTGTTTCGAAAATTGTGTTCGGCACGTGGACCTTAAGTGTAGAGCGAGAGCTGTGATGATAATAAAAGTTTTCTGGTTTGATATTATTCGTTAGCATGGTCGTTTTTTATGTAAAGATTATTTTCCAGTAGCTACATTCATACGAAGTATATCAAACCTTATAGTAGTATTATAAAGTCTCGATTTAAGTAACGATTACCTCGAACGCCGTCGTGCAAAAAATAATTTCGCGATTTCAAAATGTTCTCATTGCACTTGCCTCGCGAGCGATTTTTCGTAATAAGCCAATATAAATCGGCTCAGCGCGCAATCCAACATTGTATTCGCTCTGATAAATGCAACCGTTCCAATAAACGCGATGAATAATGAATGTATGCAAAGAGTCTACATGTATGTGCCTATTCGGGTTATTAATAGACACTTCTTCCGCTAATTACTTTTCGCCGCTGCTTTTGTTAATTGCGCTACCGATCTAATAGTAGAAATTGATCGATGGATCCGTACTTTCCACAGCCCTATTAGACGATTTTTTTTTCCACGGACGACGAAAAAGCCGCCGAGAAAATACTCGATAACGCATAAAAAAATCAATTATCCATCCGTGAGATTTGTTTACAGTAACGTACCTGTCTATACAGCGTTCTAAAAACATGACCTATAATGCACGCCGAACGAACGTTCGCGCGTGCTACTTTTGACGCTCTTACGTAAAGGACTCGTATACGATCGCGCTCACGAGTCTGGAAAATATTCCGAACGGCCGAATAATGATAAAAAAAGCGTGTTCCTCTCTCGAGCCATACACGTACATACACACATACATCACCAAATCGAAAACCGAATCGCAAAGTCAACGACTAAATAAACGACATAACCAGCGCAAATCTCGCGAAAACGTGATTTCACCGTACACACACACAGAGACGCAGCATACGGTCTCTCGAATCGCAGCCTCGAGTCACGTGACGGCGCGTGTCTCTTTCTCCATAGGTAAGCGCAAGCACTTGCGATTTTAAAATGCGCGCGCGTCAGGTTTCCTCGAAGTGCATGGCCCGCGCTCCCGCTCTAATTCTCGCGTTCAACAGATCGAAAGTATATATACATACACGTGTACTGGAGATTTTATAATTTCTCGTGGAATTAACGCCTGACGAACCATTGAAATTTCAAGTTTACCGGGTAAAAAACGTTTTAACAAGGTTTGACGGAAAAAAAGATGCAGCGAGAGAGTGTATCGCGTGGACAAAAAATTATTTTGTTTAACGCCTGTAAAAATCGATGATTTACGAGCGGGATATAATGATCTGTGTGATCTCGTAGCTGGAAGTCTATAACGGTTTTCACCTTCTGTCTGTGTTTAATCATTTTCATCGTGCGTTTCGCGGAAGGTATAACGCGACATTCGAACGCTTCGTCGAAATTTCAACGACTAAGCATTCTGTATACTGAAATGCAAAAGAGAAAAAGACGTGTATTCAGAGTGTGATTTCAAAATGTCGAGGTTAACGTACCATGCTGTTGAAAATTCGAAGAATTTGTTGCTGCAATTTTTTCACGCGATAATCAATGCATCGAAACTACACAACGCTATCTTTGTTTTGCAAGTACATTCGTTATACAAAGCTGAATCTCTCGCGGTAGCTATATGTTTAATCATACTATTAAAAGCAGTTTCGTGCGCGTTTATTGCGATACCGTGATTATAATTACAATGAGCTTATATAACGCCATGAGTTTACCGTTTTATTTACTTGAAGGTCTCCTCGTATGCGTGTCTGTAGTTTTTGTAATGAAAATGTATACCGAAAATCAACAATCCGTGCTGTGATCTTCGCGTAATTTATTCAGTCACTATGTACCAATACGAGTGCTTAATTTACTTTCACTGACTTTGTTTGAAAAATCAACACCGAACAAGCGTTGAACTATCAAAACAAAATTCGATTGGAGCACATAACGTGCAAAAATTAAACACCGATTCAGCGTGTACCTATGTATAATAATTCATTCACCTGTAATGCCGTCGCGAGAATTCTGTGGATTCCTTAAACAAACATCCTCTGCTTACCCGCTTATACACATGCACGTACACGTATGTATACTTTCGTAACGACGATGAGCATTTTTTCTTCTAAATTCGCCAGGCTTTATCTGATGACGTTTTAGAAAGTCTTGCGCTTGGAGCTTGCGACTATAGAACCTGAAATTTCAAGATTTTTCCCATCATCTCCGTAATCCGTTTCTATTCCACTTTTGCTCTTATGATATATGATACTTATACCAGCAAGAATAATAATGTACACCGAAATTCGAGCTTACGTGTATAGTCGTTCTGCTTGGTGGACAATACGGTACAAAGTGCTAGTGACCGGTACACGTGCTCGGCCATATGAATGGCTCAACGTTGTGCTTTTTCTTCTAACTATCTCTATGGCTACCGCGCAAAGGTTAGATTTCTTTTGTCGTTTCTTTAATTTTAGGGGACTAATGAAGAGTTTTGCCGCTTGAACTTTCACAAATTTCATCTGTTCGTTGAAAGAATTTCACGCTTTCAGGAAGGCTTTTTTTATCGTATTGCTCAATGCTCGCGCGGCTCGAATTGTACTGATTGGGAATGAATTTTGAAGAAACGCAGAGTCATAATTGTCGTGGAATCACGCGAGATCACCGGGTTAACGCTAAAAATAGGTATATATGCGGGTGAGGCTGCTCATTTTTTCCGCAACGATTTTGCGTTGAAAAAAAAAAACAATTCCTTAACTCATTCACCACCGCGATTCGTTTAATTTTCTTTCGAAACAAAAGTTAACGGATCGGACGAAAAACCGGCCGGTATATACAGTGCCCAGGCGCGGAAAAAGTGTCACGGCGAATTAACCGTGAACCACATTTCTCGAGACATATAGCTCGCTTGGCTGAGCAAAAATGACGAGCGCGACGGCCTCAGTTATAATAAAAGTGTGCAATAAGATCTCGTGAGGATTTTAAAATCCGCCGCGTCAAAAATTGCGCTCGAACAGAAGTTAACCTTGCCTTGGCCTATGAAACTCGCGATATCCTTTGTCCGATGTGTAATTTCGCACGCGTGGAATCATTCCATTATTCTTCGCGATCTGTTGGCGATTATAATATGGTTTGGAGGACGAGGAAGCAAAAAAGTCGGTTGTCATTAGTTTGCGTGATTTTCAGCGCGGGAAATTGGTGCATGTGTATCGGCGGGGGATAGAGAAATATTGAAGTACTCTCACGCAGAAGTATACATACTGTTTTTTATACTTCCATACGCGTGTGGGGTGTACTTTGCGTCGAGGCGACTTGTCGGGAAGGTTTTTTTCCTTCATTGCGCAATATAAAATCGTTCAATAACAATCGCTGCTTTTGGATTGTTGCAGAGACTGATTTGAGGGAAGACCGATTCAACAAGTCACAATGGCATCGACGAGCATGGAGGACCTGCCCGACAGGATTGGAGCGACTCTCAAGGGTCGGGACATCTTGATAACCGGAGGAACCGGATTTTTGGGAAAAGTGTTAGTTGAAAAGTTCCTGCGTTGCCTGCCAGAAATTAATCAGCTTTACTTGCTGGTCAGGCCGAAAAAGGGCAAAGACCCGAAGCACAGACTAGATGACATTTTCAACTCGGCGGTGAGTAAACCTTATATTAATTTCACTCCTCGTCATTAGGCGTCGAAACCATGAGATCCACTTTATTAGAGGACAAGCTTATTGCTATTTCGTATAATCGATCGCCGGAAAAACTGCTATTATCCCTATGGAGTGTAATTTTTAAAATCGCTATTCGCGGTACCGGCAGCACAGAAGCTTTGGCGCATCGAAACTTCACAGATGGAATCTCTGAATAGACAAAAGCGTACACAAAGAGTTACGCGCGCGTGGCAATAGAATCTGGGGCATTAGGGGTCGCGCTGCTCCGAGGGAAAGTCCGTTCGTCGGCGAGATGTCTCTCTCGCTATACACGTGTGGACACTTTACACGTACACGCGCTCACCAGTTACTTGCAATTGTGCAACTCGACTCAACGATACACACACTGGCGCTCTGTGCGCATAGCCACCTGTTTACACACCTGCATCGCGCAGCGGATTCTTTTCGAGACGGAAGTTTGGCCGCGTCAAATGTCGCGCTTTCTATGTATCACTTTCGCTTGTTGATGTATTCGACTGTATGTAAGTATACGTAAATGTCCGCTAATTAAGAGCGAGTGCATTGTCGATAATTGGCAGGATGTGTGCGCAATAATGCGCCCATGGGGTTTCTCTTCAGTCTTCGATCATCGTAAAAGTTCTTTTTGAAGAGGATTAGAATGACATGTACCGCCTGAAGTATTTCGATTCGTTATTAAATATGTACAGTTGTTTTGAAAGTTGGCTCGGTATTTTCGTGATAATCATAATAGCTGAAGTTTATAATTATTTGGCTGTACTTCGCGTGCAGCGAATAAACGTGTTACGTAAAAGCACCGTGTCGTCAAGACTTCAAACCATTCGAATTCGATGAACAAAGTAAAATTAAGAGTCGATTATTCACGCCTTATATACAACTCCGTACCTGTATTCCACGATCGTATAACTTGAAGCTTATACGCATAAAAAAGATCGTGGAATACCTACAGTTCTGTAAAAGAATTGACTTCTCGACGTTTCAGAGAGTTAATCGGCCGCTCTCTTAAAAATACCTTCTCGCTAACGAGCCACTATTTAAAAGCCAAAAACCACCTCACCCAACCCGTTCGTCGCGTTAATTAAGAAGTAAAAAGAAGTTCGAGCTATCCCTTGTGCAATTAATGACGAGCTTATAATTATATCCACTGTATAACGCACAGACTTCAATCACACGCGCGGGTATATATAATAAGTGAACACGGCGCCTATAATACACCGCTTACGAAATTAAGAGCGAAAGTATCCGTGAAAAGAGGCCCGAAGAATAAAAAAACCTATACGAACACAGAGCCAAGTGTATAGGATAGGTACAAGTTTCGATATCATTGCGTTCCTCTCAATACACTTGCTCAAGCATCATCGGTAAAGCCATTCTATCAGCTGCTGCGATGTGGTTATCTCTCCGCGCGTTTGGCCTCGATGCTCAAAAGAGCCGCTTCTCTTTCTCTCCCCGTGGCGGTGTACAGACTCGCGCAACGCGAAAGAGAGAGATTATCGCGGATGTCGCAACGACCGAATTTGACATTTCGGAGTTATTATTCAGCCGGAGGCTCGACTTGTGTGTACGGCGGTTCTGACTGGCTGTGAAGCATGTGCGCCGGATTCTCTGCCCTTCTCGCTCTGACGCGTGAATAATTTTTCTTTTCTTTTATGTATACGCGCACGTGCTTTCGGAGCTTGTGCAACACTGAATTCATAAAGACGAATCAATATAAGTACTGTGTTGAGGTAACGAATTGACTCAATCCGAGCGCGGGATTATTAGTATAGAAATTCAGGTTTTCTGAGGCTGTAGAAGCCACGATGTACTTTGTCGGTACACTTATTCTATTTTGATTATTATTCAAGTCCGCGTATAAGAGTTTTTCTTATATACCTAAGTAAACGAATGATCTCCACCAGACTGTCAACGTAATTCGTATGGTTAAATCGTCGCGATGTGGTGTATTTTTAGATCGATTTTATTTTTAGATATCCGTCCACGCGTCATCAGAATATGTACAGCCGAACTCGTGTTTACGCTTTCGGAAGGAGAATTAATTTACTCGCGAATCCTTCCCAACCCGCAGAGAGCAGTATATCTCTAACGAGTTTTCTATTTTTCTCAAGCAGGAATTCAAATCGTGACCAAAATCACGTCTCCACTTTCCTCATCATCTATCAGAATATCTTTCGATTTTTCGCTGGAGATCGACACAACATATACGACGTGAATTTTGGCACGTGCGTGACCGGTCTGACTCAGTTCGGAATTCCAAACGACGAAGTTCAGTTTTCGTTTCGTGTGGGACGTCACAACTGATCCTGTCTGCGTCAGGATTTCACAGAGTGCGTCTGTATACATAAATCTGAGTGAGTCACACACCAGACGAGGAAAATACGCGAACTCATACAAACGCGATAAATTATAATAATGGGATTCGGTGAACGGCACGATCAACGCGGAGTGTTGTAATTTTGGGGGAGGCAATTTGGGAGGGAAAGCGGAGCAGGGATAATTATGATTTAATTTTTTTTGTTTTACATTCTAGCTCGTTACTGCAGGATACGTATTTTTTCGAATTGCACAAGCTTTTTATGGATTAGAACGGCGTTGACTTCGCACTTTAGATTTCCTGCAAAGTAATTTGTTATATTATGTGGTTTGCGAAACGGATACACTTTTTTTGTTGTGCGTGACTTTTTAAAATTTTGTTACTTTATAATTTTGCCGACACAAATTCAATTCGTCTTCAAATCACGTGCACTAAAATTACAAACGACATAGCTCGTTTCCCAAATCATCCGATTAAAAAATTGCGCGCGTGTCACTCCGTTCAAAAAGAAATCTAATCCATAGTCGTGCGCGCGTGTGTAACCTTGTTACGCGAAGCAGCATAATATTCAAATCGAGGCAGGCATAGAGAGGAGAGTGACTGGCGAAAAATGGTCGGTCCAGCGTTGCGTTAGTGGAGCCGAGCGCGACCGGCTGCTGCCAATGTGGAGAGAGAAGGTGACATAACCGCGGTATTAACCGCTTCTTAAATAACTTTCACCCGCCGGTGTGATAATATGCTCTCCGGTGTGGCATGCGCGCGAGAGGCCTTGACTCTGTTTCTGCGCTGCCGTGTGCCTTTTTTCAGCATCTCTCTGGGTTATACGCGACTGAATGGTTTGTGGTGTCAGTTATTGATGTATGGATGCGCCGTGGTTTTGCGCGTTTTGGTGTAATTATATGTTGAGGAATTTCGTGGACCATATAGCGAATTATTGGAGATGACAACTATGGGAGGAACATTCTTAGAAGATTGCTGGTAGATACATTATTCTCCAGTTGACGAAAGACCTTAAAATATATATGACCTAGTAAAATTATATTATGCAGCTCGTGTGCGTAGGGGCATCCAATTTTACGTAATTGTTGTTCATACGCATTGTTGTTATTTTATACTCGATACTACTTATCATAACTGTACTTTATTTGAGATCATTTTGTTTTAAGGTGAAAAGAGATCATGCTGTTCGCACATTTTTTTGAGTGTATCAGTTTTACGGTCACCCCATATAAAACGAGATTCAGAAAAATACTAAAGCAAGACTGTACATTTTTTCTAATAAATCAAAAAGTTCTAAGCTTTTCAACAAAATATAGAAAGAAAATCACCTACTTAAACTTTACGATACAAATATAGTAGGCTCTGAGATTCAATCCGCCTCTTTTTATCACTTTCTCTTTCGTCTATCCCAGAACCGACCACGCTCGCATTGAAGTCTTTCGGACAGCGACTGTAGACTATAGGCCAATGCTTGGCTGGTGACTGCAATGCGTGATTTTATCTCGGATACTTAATTTTTTAAGTGTATTCTTTGTTGGCGTACATTGAATCGCTCCATCGATTATTGATCTACAGGGGGATTATTCGAAACTGCATAAAATAAATGAAACCAGTAGTATAAAGATTAAATATGATCAGACATTCGCAAATAGAATTTTTTTCGCTTATTCGTTGACAATTAGCGAAAAAGTATTTTTTTTTTCAAATTGACTATTTCGTAGTACTGGCATAGACACGATCTTGCACGACGACTGACGTAATGGAAATCGGACGTCATAATCGAAAAGGTCGAGGTCGAAACGTTCACCATATTTTATGGAATTAGTCGCAGATACTTAATCTCTTACTACTCGCCATTCACGTCCGTTCTCTCAAATAATACAAACCTAAACCATATAGCCTTCTCATTCATTCATCGATGCAAAATCGCGAATAACGCAAAAACGATGCTAAAAGTACGTATTACTTCTAAAAATAGAAGAGGAATTACGCAGCTATCTTCTAAATTACTAGCCATCGACAAAACAATCTAACGAATGAACTAATATAAAGATTTTTTCCTCAAGATAAAAAGCCGAGAGAGATTTTGCGCAACGCCGAACAGGTATATGATCGATTTTCAACCGCGGCTCTCTTTTCGAAATCGCGAAAACACTTTCAAAAATTAGAATGATTTATGTACAGCTTAATCTAATAAGCGAGCGGGAAAGGAAGAGTCGGTAAAAAATATCATTCAATTTCTCTTTTTGTTAGATAACACCTCAAGCTCGCTCACAGATGGCGATAATTGCGCGTACATCATCGACGTCAAGTCATTCCCTTTAATTTATATTCATTTGAAGTTTTGTCAGCATCGATCGCGTAAATTCGACGTTACACACTGAACGCCGATTTTTCTTCCAAACTTCCTCATCGCATCCCTTGTGTTAAGAATATTTTTCAGAGAAATATTACATAGTACAAATAAGTGCACGAATCTTTAGCGGTATGTAAATCGGCTGTACCATCGTCACAGGCATAACAGCTGTTCCATAGCCTCGGGTGTCTCAACCGCGCGCACATACATTACGGGAGACTGTCTAGCGCGGAAGTCAATCAAGTTTAGCGGCAAAGCAGAAAGTCGGCTCGTTAGCGGTGTAATTTCGAACTTTGTATTTCCATTGACAGGCAGGACGCACTGCGCAAATTTCAGTGTTTGGATTTTCGATCGAAGTATACTTAACGAAAGAGAATACTACTTTTATAGCAGCTTTTACGATTCAAAATCAACATTGCTCCGCGAAGCGGAAAATACGTCGTTTATAATGTCTCAGGGTTCGATAATAAGCTGTCACATATGCTATTATGCCGGACGATTATGCGAAGATATATATTTTAATGTTGAAACCACAAATGAGAAAAACGTCTGATGATCGTGCGGATTCTCGTTCAAAACGAAAGTAGGTTAAGTGCAGTCGGCATTAAATAACACAATGTAATACTGTACGTATTTTCATGGAAAAATTAAATAAAGTTTTAGAAGCAATAAAAGACCCTTGCCCTCAAAATTACACTAACAACAAAAGGGATGAAAAGCTTCCAAGACTAGGAAGACCTATTGTCCAATAGCCAGGAAGATTTATGCCATCGGACGACGAAACGTTTTTAAAAGCGTTTCTGCAGAGCCGGTAGTATATGTATATATATATATATATATATATATATATATATATATATATATATATATATATATATAGTATGCAGCAGTTTCCCATCGGTGCATTCGGCGTTCGCGTTTGTATACGTACCTATATATGCATGGCTCAGCAGCAGAGAAAGTAATCGAGGTCGCGGCGGCTCGCACGAGGAATTTGCAAGCGCGCTAATGTTTTTCGGGCATAATGGAGCCGGCGAACGTTTAAAAGTGTCCGCGTGAAATGAATGCGATCCGATGCTTGTGTTAGCTTGGACTCATGCAGTCGTGGAAAAGTTCAAGCTTGCTCTTATATTTAATGCGGAAGATAAATTCAATAAGTTATCGACTGCAAGAAGGGTATAGTTGCAAACAATTGAATATCAACAGATTTTTTTATAAAATATTTGTAACGTCGGCCCAGTGTGTAATTCTTGAAAAAAGTTTTTTCCTCGAGTTACATAATAACGTTGAGCGCATGAATCGACTCGAGCATATGAAAAGCTCGAGAAAGCTGAGAATGTGCAAAGACTCATTTTTTATAATAATAAAATGCACTTGCTACAGCTGATACGTTTCTCAACCGCGTTCAAAGCCGTAATTATTGTCGTTATATAATAGTCATGCAAATATAAGTTTGTTAACCTTGTGTCAGGTTACTATACGTATGTTATTATAATGTATGATAGTTCTGGATACAAGTAGTAGGATTTAAAATTTATTCAGGAATTTTCTACAATATTACACCAGGTATTACAGCGCTTATACAATTTATTTACATTCTATCTTTATGCCAAAAGTGTTTTTCCTGCTCGACGAGTTTTAATCGCAACAAAAAGTTTATGATTCAACAATCGGCGAGTAGGTTGGTCTTATAATTTATTTCTGAAAAACGAGTTATAATCTCGCGGCATAAATGAAAGGGTCAACGCTCCACGTCAATTCCCTAGATCGCCACGCGTTTTCTCCACATAGCACAGAATTCGAGAAGCACGTCCGTATACAATTATACGCTACATACAATTGAAGAATCATGTTTTCCCTCTATCAGTCGCCAGTAGACCGCGGCCCAAAATGTCGAAATCCCTCTCGGCGCGCAAAGTTAGAGAATAAATATTCCCGCGCGCATCGAAACGCACACGTTATACTTATACCTATAATAGAAAACGCGGAAAGTGCATACAGCCCAATTACGTGAACGCATCGGCTTCTTTCTTTCGTTTCGCTGTACACAGAGAGCTGGCGTGTAAATGCGCGCGTTTCGCAAAACTGCCCATCGGCGATATTATATATACATATATATATATATATAATCCGTGCGGATGCACCAGTTGATGCAGCCCCGGCGGCTTTCTCCAGCCTTGGCTTTTTATTTCGCGAAGCTTCCAGCAAACGGAATCGAAGAAGAGAGAAATGGTGCGCGGGCGAGTAGGTTGGTGTAAGAAGAAAATTGGCTAGTTTCGGTGTTGCAAAACGACGGTGTGCGAAGGACAGTCGAGCATTTCGATTTAGAGGCAATTACATAATACAGTCGTTGATCATATTTCGCACACTGCGCATCGCGTATCGCGGGTGTATATATAATTAAGATAACCACTGAACTTGCTCATTGAAATTTTAACTTGTTGATGTTGGTTAAAGCCATCGTCGATGAAATTCCGGAACTTCAGAAATAACACGGTTCACTCCTGCATAATCGGCCAAATTTATACATCACTATAGAGCTTCTTCTTATACGTGTTTATCATCATAGAACGACGAGTCTGAGAATTTTCATACGCAGTTGGCTGAAACTTTGTCATTTTCTAATCGAGCGCGTGTCAATAAAAATAACCCGAATAATTCATGAGCTTATCAGAGCGAGTCTTCCGCTATATACATCAAAATTTGTTCTCCTTACCTCCTCACTACAGCCAGCCTCAGCTGTCAAGGTTGTTGACTCAGAAGACGCGCCGCACGGTTTCACCGATACTTATATTTCACGGAAGCGGATACAGTGAGCATGTTGACTGAAAATATTCTCTCGCGGGATTATTGCTATTATGTATGCTCGAAAAAACGTTTGCGTCACCTATCGGGTTTTTTATAGTCCGAGATTTGAGCCGTAAATAATACCTGCTTGATGATATCACCAAACGCACGTGTGCGTACTTTTTTTAACGAATTTTTATCGACGTCCGATTAGTTCGTATGTATAAAGAAACTTTTTTGACTGTCGTATGCGGAGCCTAATTGAGGAACAAAGTTTTTGGAAAATTATGTTTCAAAGTAATATATACGTGTATGATCTTAAACGAGGAAGAAAAGATTCGTTCGATAAGACGTTTATTGGAGATGACAAATATGCTTATGAGGATGACATCATTAGTTGACCGTAAAAACTATGTAAAATTACGAATAAATATCGTAAAGGATGAAACTACTGCGAAAGTTCAATTTACATTGATTCTTTGCTTTCAGTTGTTCGAAAAGGTGAAAGAACTCAGAGGCGTCGAGGGTCTGAAAAAGAAGGTCACGATAATCAGCGGCGACGTCTCGCATCCTGGTTTGGGCATTTCAGCGGAGGACAGAAAATTGCTATGCGAAAGAATAAGCATAGTTTACCATGGAGCAGCCACAGTCAGGTTTGTATATTTCATGTATTTGTATAATAATTCGATCAAAGCAGGGTTGACATTCCAGTTGGATAGCCGCAATGATAACTTGAATATTCGTACTGAATGAAATTCCTTCATACCTGATAATCAAAAATGATTTCTGAAAGATGCTTATGTGCAATTGTTGTCTCAGATAAAAATTTTTCAATCGAGTCATGGTAATAAATAAACTCAAGTTTTTTGTATAAATGAATTAGATGTGTTTTTTGAATGCATTTGTTTTCCCTTGAACTCTTATATGAATAGTTATCCTTATGGTGAATCCCTGGCTGTAACTTTTTTCTGAATAAAATTCGCTTACATCATTCCAAGATTTTGTCGCACATACAGCAGCAATACTCAGATAATTACTCGGTTAATGATGATAATTATTCAAATCATTGTATCAGAAAATAATTCATGCTCTTGATTTTGTCTTTGAAATTGAAAATCCCTGAAAGGTTTTTGTCATTATCCTGTTCAACCGCAATTACGCGTTGTGATGCGGATACCTCGAATTGTCTGCGTCTAAAAGCAAAAATATTGTAATTGTGTAAAGCAATCGCTTCGAGAATTAATTAGTTTTGATTTTATAGATTCGACGAGTTACTGAAACGGGCTGTGATTTTAAATACACGAGGCACGAAACAGATGTTAGATCTGGCCAAAGATATGAAAAAACTTGAACTCTTTGCACACATAAGCACGGCGTACTGCCACCTAGAAGAGAAGGTAATTTTTATATTTTGCTTCAATTTCTCACACACGACTGTCAAAGTTCACTAGAAATGTATGTATACATAGTCCTTTAGTTATTTACTTGTAGATTATATTCGTATTAGTATATATTCTTAATCTGAAGAATATTTTACGATTTATGATTGTGTAAATTTAAACGTAGTCCTAAAAATTTAATTTGATTAATTGAAAGTACTGACATTAAGACTATATTATATTCCATGACACATCTATTAGACATAAAATGAATGGGTGAGGAATATAAAGTGTAAAATAACGGCATTACTAGGTCTTGGGCGAAAAACCATATCCTCCACCGGCGGATCCGCATAAAATAATCAAATGCGTCGAATGGATGGAAGACGAGGTCGTTGAAGCTATGACGGACAAAATCCTTGGAGATCTTCCGAACACATACGCCTTCACGAAGGCTCTATCAGAAGGACTTGTTGAGGAAGTCATGAACGACATCCCTGCTATAATTCTGAGGTGCGCATATAAACTATAACAAAATTTTTCGAACGCAGATCCCTTCGCAAACTTAGAGCGCAAAGTGATACACGTCATAAAATCTGTGAATTCCAGACCAAGTATTGTGATTCCGATCTGGAAGGAGCCGGTCGCCGGCTGGACAGACAACATCAACGGACCAACAGGTCTGCTTATCGGCGCAGGCAAAGGTGTCATCCGAACGATGTACTGCAACGAGAACGGCTACGCGGACTACGTGCCTGTGGACATCGGCGTAAACGCGATCCTCGCCATCACGTGGAACTACATCGGCAACAAGCAGCACGAAAAGCGCGTCTACAACATCACCAGCAGCAGCGAATTCAAGGTCATTATGCATAAACCGTAATGTTTTATACGAGAGAGAAAACGAGAACGGACTATACTTATACGTCTGAATGCATCACACGCAATATAATGTGCGTTGTACATATAGGTCTGAAAGTTTACGTTATTTCGCAGGTTTCGTGGGCCGAGATTATCGAGCGAGGGCGTCGAATCACGGAGAAAGTGCCGCTTAACGGCGTTGTCTGGTACCCTGGTGGTAGCATGAAGAAATCACGTCTGATGCACAATATTTGCGTGCTATTCTTCCACATGATACCGGCATACCTCATCGATATGCTCATATTTTTGGCCGGCCACAAGCCCATGTGAGTTGATCTGCTCTGTTTTTCTATATAACTCTTACATATATATTGCATACTGATGCAATCGACATAATCGCATATTTCAGTTCATTTTTCTTAAGCGTACTTCTCATCATTTATACTTTGGCAAATTTCTGTGGCAGTTCAGACACTAAATATAAAGGTTTTCGTTTACAAATTTCAGTTATTATAATTATTCATTGGTTAGTTATGAATCATTTCGAATCCGCGAGCGAAGTTTCTAAATCCTACAACTTATGTATATCCATACCATGCAACTGTCTTTATCCAACGTAAAGATATTGTCGACTCAATTGCAGAATGTGCCGAGTTCATCGTCGTATTCAAAAGGGCTTCGAAGTATTCGAGTACTATGCAAACAATCAATGGGACTTCGAAAATACAAATATAGCAGAACTTAGATCACTTCAAAATGAAAAAGAAAAAGTACTTTACCAGTTACATGGCGACGACATGGATCTGGACAACTATTTTGAAAATTGCATACGAGCTGCAAGGGTTTTCATCTTGAACGAACCACCGGAAACTTTACCTGCTGCTCGACGACATATGAGAGTGTAAGTTCAACGTTTTATAATGAAACTTGCGATTTGAAAATTTTATTTAATTACTAATGTAATGTAACTTTTTTCATTGCAGAATGTACTGGGTAGATATTGTCACGAAAATACTGTTTTTCGTTCTGCTTATATACACAATGGCTTGCTGGAGCGATAGTTTCAAGGCGCTGCTTGTCGGTGGATGGCGGCTCCTCGACCGGGCATTAACTAATTAATTGTGCCTCAAATCAAGTTTTTTTTTTTAAATATTTAGTACCTTCACATTGTAAATTTACCAAATAAATATTAAATAATTAAGGCAACAGAGGTGATGAAGACGGAAAGTAGTCTGAATACCTCTCCGTGAGTACAGTTGTGTATGTACATATACATGGTCTAGATACCTCAAGCTTCTTTTTACAAGAAAAATTGAAGAAAAAATATGAACCATAAAGAAATTTTCGCGAGGCTACTCGTGTTTATATCTATCTAAAACGAAATCATTGTATATTATTTCTATTTTATAAAAGATAATGTATGTATAGAATATGGATGGAAAAAATAAATTTTTAAAAACACATTTGTCTCACTATTAAGTGGATTTTATTTTTGTTTAAGATGTTATGAACATTACCCGCCTAGACGGATTCTTGTACAGGCGGTTCGTAGCCTTCTGGTCTCTCTACCTTTGATCCGGTTTCTCCACCTTCTCCTCCTTTGGCGCTTCCACCGTCACCGTGAAGCTCGAGAAGCTTGCTCAATTCAAAGCGGGGCTTCTTCAATACTTTAACCTATAAACGCAAAAAAATATGATGTAGAAAATGCATTTCACTACTCTTAATAAAATATTGGATTAATGATTTAATATATTCAAGAAAAACAAAATTTATATGCAAACTGAATAGAAGCTAAAATAATAAAAGAAATAAAAATCAAAATTTACGTTACATAGTTAAATTGACATAAATACATTCAATATACATTAAGTGCTGTAAATATAAACATAATATCTTTGAGTATATAAGCACAAATTGACTATTTCACTTATGTTAATACAAAATTCAACATATCAAGTAAAAAACTTGATGTGATTAAAGTGTACATACTTTACGAATGTAAACATCATGAAGTGGGTAGATGCCTTGGCAGGCCTTTTCGATGTCCTTAGCAATGGCATCAGGTAACAGCTTGCTGACAACACCCTTCAGGTCGCTCTTGTTAACTTCATCGGTAATAAGCTCAACCATCTTCCTGCGGATGCTTCTGACCTATACAAAAAATGTTGTTCTAAAAATGTTTGGCCATAAGATTTAATAATGACATTTTTTTTTATTTCACTGTTGCATTACAAAATAACACTGCTTATATTAGATAAATGAAGCAATGTGGTAAGAGAATGCATATGTTCTTCGCAAGTAGAGTGACGGCACAAACAATAAGACATTTGGCTATCGTCGACCTGCGGTATTATAATAAGAAAATTGGTCGTGGTTTGGTTTACTATTGTATTTATTGAACTAACCTGAGCGTGCTGTGCGTAGCAGGTCTTTCTTGAGCTCTGTGGGTCTTTGTTGGTGAAACCAATGCAGAACACCCTCAAGCTGTAGCCATCGGTGGTTTTGACATCAACAACAGCCTCAATTAAGGTCTGCCATTTCTTGACCATTGACCTCAGCTTGTCTGTGGTCAGGTCCATACCGTGGAAGTTGGTGAGAACATTACGTCCCTGGACATCCTCAGCAATCAGTCTGAATTTACGGAAAGACCTCTCGGCATCATTATCGCTCTGGAGATCAGCAAGGGACACTTCAAACACTCGGTGTTTAAGACCCTCAGAAGCAATTTCTGAAAATTAAAAATTTGTGTTAATTCCCTCTGCAATAATACTATAATGCAAGTAGAGATGCAAAAGTTATTTATTATATTTTACTCTATATTAAAAGGTTTTAAAATACTAAAGTTTTAATTCATAAACTTCAAAACAATTATATTTGCAGAAATCAATGTAATAGTTTTTAATATGCCATTTCTAGAAATAAAATGACGAAAACTAAAAACTATATTTAATTTTGCAACTTTAAAACGCCACAGCGGATAAAAGCACTGTCATGGAGCTGGAGTTGCAAATTTAATAGAAATACATTTTTAAGAACAATCTTTAGAGAGATTCTACTAATATTAAAGAAATTCATTAACATTACTTTCATTAAGTAGAAACTTATATTACAGGTAGATATATATTTATTATACCAATGTTAGAATTTAATATAGTATACTACCATGTGCTCATTAAAGGTTACGCAAAGCAAAAATATTGGAAATGAAACGACAAAAAATACACATGAAAAAAAGAATCTTTTATAAAATTATTTCAATTTAATTAAGCCAAATCAAATTAATACGAGCTAACAAGTTAAAAGAATGAACATTAGGGATTCACAAAAATCTGATAGCAAAAATGATGTTGACTATGATCTCAGTAATAAATATAAAAAAGTATAAGTACAATAATTAACTTACTTGTTCCCTGAGTCCTGTTGACCAAGGTTTTTCCGACCTGTCGGAGAGTGAAAACTGACGGTGCCTTAACATCGTACCAGTCCTTACGTGTGAAAGGATCAACACTAAAACAAAAACAATCATCATTAGTATTTAGGAAACACTGACAAACTTCTTTTTATGAATTTTCACTAGAAGCTCTGAATGAAACATGTGGACAGTTGTCGAGTAACGGCTTTATAGGTTAACGTCTCGTTGACACTTGTGACTACTATTCTCTTTTAAATATATCCAAACTGTAGCAATTCTCAAAATAACATTACCTATACCAAACAAATAAAGCAATGTGGTAAGTGAGTGCATTTGTTTTTCGCAAGTAGAGTGACGAGACAAATTACAGATCGTTTGCTCGTCGTCTTCTTGCGGTTCCTATCAATAACAAGTCTCAAATATAGGTTAACGTTCAACAGACAAGTTTTTCCGAGCTCCGACAATTTTTTTTTTAAATACGTAACGAGAACAATGAGAAGAGCATGTTATATTAAAAACAATGAAATAGTGTATTACGACAGAAAAGTACAGGATTTTAGTGATACAATCAAAGTCGAGTAAGAGAACGTAAACGGAGCATGGAGACCGAGTCCCGTGTCCCTAAGTTCATCCGTAAAAATCAAGTGCATCACCGGTCATTAATCGGCGCATTATATGAATTCAATTAAAAGAAGCATCAAATAATGAGTTAACGGTAATATGGATTACTCACATCTTCTTCTTAACTCCCTTTTTACCTCCTTTCGAAAGCCCCTTATTTTTACCCACCGCCATGATTGAGGCTAGAAAACGGAAAGGAGCGCAATCCGCACGCGGTGCGGCACGACCTGAAGATGGCTGGTCGATGCCTCGATGCTACGCACTCGCTCACGTGGACTATGTATCGAGCTATCGAACGACGCTCGCTCGGTAAGGTCAGTAAATCTGGAATTATACGAGCGGGTTATTTGATTTATTATAAGTTGGTGAGAATCTTTTTAGATTTTCAAGGCGTCGCTTTCGAACAGAACGAAAGATTAAGATTGTAAAATCTCAAATATCAAGATCTGATTAACTATATAAATATAACTGCTTAACGTGCTCCTTTTTTAAGTAAACTAGAAATTTTTGCTTTGTTTCCTATATTGTGTGTACTAGACACACAATATATCAAACAGTTCCATTTAGAAGTAAATTGTCCTATTTAAAAAAATAGTAGTAATAAAAGTATCATCATATAACAAAAACTATCAAATTGATAAAAATAGTCAACAAGGATTGATTATAAATCGAATTGGAAGGTATATCTTGTCCTACTTTTTGTAAGAAATTGCAAAATCAATTCTATAAAATGCTATACGAAAAATGACTAACAAAGTTAATTAGGCCAGTCCCTAATAGTTCCAATTATTGATAAGTCAACATAAGGACAATGTTATTTTCAGTATTAAAAATTCTATCGGTTTTAATTAATTACTAAAATGTGTGATTAACATATACTAACTATTCGAATTCAATTGAAAATGTAATCGGTCTCTTATTGTTTATTTTCAAGAGGGTATATCCGATTGGTTTGATTTAAACCGATTATATGAATTAAGCAGTTTCGATTGGATTGGGTTATTGTGTAATTTTTATAGCTGAATTTGAATTCTTAGCCCATTAATCAAGTAGTAACTCTTAAATAAATTTGAATTATTTAAAATTTGTTAAATTTATTTACAATAATTGAAAATAATAGTATATTACGATTTTTTATAAAACAAAGAGCACAAATCGAGATTTAGTGAGCGCATTTTTGCACGAGCGTGAATTAAATCGAGGTTTATGCCACGGCGTGTCATAAAAGTTTGATTTTCAATGTTAAATATATATTTAAATTTGCAATATAGTTTCATCTTAACATATTAGAATTATTAAATGCTGTATTATATTTGATCATATTTTTCGTTTTAATTTTTTACTTAAGTTACTTTAGAGTACAACAAAGAAAATATAGGTTCACTATTCACATATTTTAAAGACATTGCGACACTACTTCATTTGTCCATATTTTGATTATGCTGTTAGTCTATGGAAAAAAAAATATATATATATATTCCACCCGGAAGAAAAATAAGTTTTTACATTTTAGCTCTTTACTTGAGAACCGCTCGATGAAATCGTTTAAAATTTTAGCAGCAAATACCTTTTTTTTAATGATTAATCACCGAATAATTTTGAAGCAATTGACTGCATTGTTTTAGAGATATGAGGAATAAAAAAATGTTCAAAAAAAGATTGAAACCTTGATATCTTAAGAACCATAGGGATTTGAAAGCTGCGCAATGAACTTAACCAAGACACATAAAATATCTAGTTTTTCCCAAAATCTCAATAAAGCCTTTTTACTTCCGTAATCGAGGCACAAAAAAACTCATTTTTTCCAGTTTTCGATTTTTTACTAAAAAAATAAGTAGTCAAATCACTTGAAATTTGAAGGGGATACAGTTTGACACGTGACTCATCGACATGATTTTTTTCGTGAGGTTATGATGTTTAGTTTCAGAGATATGAATTTGTAAAAAAAATCACCTTTTTCATTTTATCTACCGAACAAAGCGGTCGATCCCGAGGACCAAATGGGGAAAAGTAGGTAATTTTATTCTCTTTTAAATGCATAATAGCCGAATCGTTTGTAACGATGGGATGATTGAAAAAAACGCAAAAGTGTTTTTCAAAAATCAAAAATTGGCCATAAAATAAAAAATAGTTAGAAAAATAAAAAATAAATGTGTTTCCCGAATTCAGAATCCAAATATATACATGCATGTCAAATTTTATTGATATTTGCCGAGTAGTTCCAGAAATATTACGGTATACATACACACATACACACACATATATACACACACATCCGTACGGACATTTTCTAAAAATCCGTGATTTGAACTTCTAACACACCAAAAAGTATTTCCTAGAAGTTTTGACAAAACTCAAAATTTTACTATTACAAAGCTTCCACTAGAAGGAAGCAATTAATTTTATAATAATCTAGTTTAAAATAACCATATAATATTATTTTAAACTTTTTACTTAACTCTGTTGATCTCTGATGTAATCTTATAGAACTGACAACGTAATAATGTGTCTGGTTTTCTATAACTTTTAAGTCTGATTCTTTTTTTGCAGTGTAATGTGGTATTGTGTCTAAGGCAACTTTTAATCTGTACCTAAAACATTAAAAGTATAAAAAGAAAGCAGCTCAACGGTATGGCAAACATTATGGATTCAAAAGCCCGTTTTTGCACGTTGTTTGCAAGTTGTATAATGCATATACTTTTGAATATGTCAACAATATAGATATACCGGTTCATATAAAGTCAAAATTACGTACTACAGCCTTGATGTTAACAATAGTTATTATATTCAGTCACCAATATATGACTTTCGAAATAATTCGGTTTATATAATCTAACCCGAATTAGTGTAATTATGGGTTTGAATTGTTCAAAATGTAGTTGGTGATTTTTTACAACTATATAAATAAAAATTCTGTAAACTAATTTTTGCTTTTGCGCAATTTCGATATTTGCTTGTATCTATGTATCGGCGATAAATTCAATTAAATGTTATTTTTCGACTCAATGGAAGAAAAATTATGAAATTATAAATAAATTTTGGAACCCGAATTCTTCTTATTTACAAGCATCATTTTTTGGGGTAATATAATGACAAAGACACGTTGGTTTTCCTCATTAACTATTCTATAAATGCAATATTCTGATTAATATACTTTACAAACTTCTTACCGTGTAATATTCAAAAGCGCAAGTACGTGTTAAATACAATTCATGTATGAAGTATCAATGCCAAGTGTCATAAATATTGTTACAATGCCAGCAATTATATGATAAGTAAAAATGTAGAAAAAGTATTTCTTCTGGTCAACAAAGTACTCACAATAAATGCACAGTGATTTATCAAACGATTTATTTCTTTCTAAAATCGCATTAATTATGGTATACACTGTAAAAGAATATAATGATAAAAAGGAAATAAAACTAATTATAGTTGAGACTTGAATAATTCTTCACCTGACCAAATTAGAGTTAGTAAGCGTCCAATTCTAGTAAAAGTACGCAAAATCGCCATTTCATTTCCGTTTGTGAGCTCTTTCTAATCCTTTATAACCTTTTCGTAAACATATTTAAGCTATAGTAATAAACAAAATATTATAATATGTGAGACTTCTTTTTAGTATTACATCATGCATTAATTGCTATAATATGAGATTGTCATTGGCATACAAAAAGATTAATGTAGAAAGTTAAAACATTTTTGTTATGAACAAATATGAAGAAGTCACAAACGTGGGAGAGTGAACCCACTTTGATTGATTTTAAGAATTTCCTCTTAGTAATTTTTATAATTTTGATCTGAGGAGGTTAGTATATAGATATCACACCAACGAAGGTCATTAACATTATAGTTTTAGTGAATTATTTACTGGTTAACTCTCCCATGTTTGTTACTTGTTTATATTTATGTTAAAATGGAGAGTAACAAGTATAATTTTTGTTATGAATTTATCTAAAACTGTTCATAACTGCACACATTATGTAGGTTGGATCAATTTTATTTCAGGGAAATAGGACAGTATAATCCTATAGACACTGTATGGTATATATTCATCGCCATTATCTATAAGCATTAAGTAATTATAGCTGATTTTCATTAAAATTAATTCATATAAAATTCCTAATTCGTTAAAGAATTACTGCGTCATCTATATAAAAAATACATCGGTAAAAAATGTCATTAAACAGCAACACTTTTTCCTATAGAATTAACCAACATCTGGCAGCTATCAGCGCTGAGTTGACAGAATCTATTACAGAAATAAGTAATTTTTTAAATAAAATTTTTAGTTTGTTCTATCCAGATTGATCGTATAGTATGTAGACATCGTTGCCCCTGACCATCTTAATATCGTGGTTATTTAGTTGAACAGTCCACTAACACGTTTGGCATGAGTGAAACTAGTTAAAGTTATAATAATATTACTTAACGTAAAACACTAAACACCTACCTTGTGTTCGGTCAGAATACTTGTAACAAATTTAACTTCAGTTTCCATAATTATTATTAATAATTAAGAACATCCTTATAACGACCTAAAAGTATTGAGAAGAGAATAAAATGAGAAAGTTAACTTGCTATCTTCACCATAAACCGCCACAAGGTAGGAGCAAGCAATATAGTCGCGGACATTTCGTTGTCCGCGATTCTAACGCGATACAATACACCATGCGACTCTTGTCCGCGAGTCCCAATTCGTGACTGCGGACACATCAATAGCGTCCGCCTAAGAACGGCCATGAACAGAAAATCGTCCGCTGGTCTTTACAGTATTATAAATTTCTCATTTTTGTGTTAGCTTCGGTTCCAGTAAATTGTTATTGTTCAAATAAGTGCTTTTTGTTTGATACTCACCTTGCATTATGAAATTATTGTAAGTAAGCTAAAGATATATTACGTTAATATACTTTTAGATTTATGTTAAGAGTTATATATATGATCAATTTTTACAATGGGTGTATAACATGCAGAACATTAATTGTTTGACACGGCAAAATATAAATATCAAATCCACATATTTTTAAGACATCAATATACTACTTCATTTTTATGTTATTATTGCTAGCCGGTAGTAGCCAGTACAGTAAAATAAGACATTGCCGATCTAAGTATCTGAAAACAAATAAAAAAAATTATTCTTGTTCTACCAAACATTACTACTATTTATAAGATTAAAAAAATCTTCACTTGTGTAACTCACAAGACTACAACTTTCAAAATTCATTTGAAGTAGCGGACCAGCTGTTAAACGACATGGAACAATGGATCGAAGTAGCATGAATCGGATTAATATTTTTGTTTTCATTGGAAATTCGAACCAGCCGCATGTATAACTAATATTATAACTAAAATTAGTATTGCAATAATAAATCGCAAAAATGTATTGATTTATTGTTTATTAGTTTATTTACATCGCATCAAAAAGTTCGTTGCTGCTATCAATTAACTTTTGCCCTGGCCAATTGCTATAGAACATGTACATTATAGTTCCCATCCAAAGACAAGCGATTCTCATTAAGTTTATTGGATTGTGAAGATTCCATATCAACTATATATAAAATAATGAATATTAAAATTTGGAAGAGCATAGGAGTAGGTTGTACAATTAATAAATATGTGCTGTACAACCTATAATAATTGAGCATACAATAATAAAAATATCAGTGTAACTCTTATGCACATTGTTATATGTAATAATAAAAATAAATTATAATTTTATCAAATGCCATATAATAATATATACGTACATCAACGGTAAAGGTACTTATTCCAAAAAGAAGTAATGCGCATACGATGAAAAATACAACATTATAAGCACTCTGAATAGTGTCTACAAATCTATAAAAAAATTATAATTTTATGAAAATATATTGGCAACTAATCCAATAATATTTCAACCTACTACTTAACTTTATTGACCTCTGATGCAATCGTATAGAATTAACAACATAACTATGTGCATGGTTTTCTAAAGTTTTTAGATTGCAATCTTTCTTTTTAAAATGACATATTGTATCAAAGGCTACTTTTAATCTGTAACTAGAATTTTTAAACACATAAGAAAGTATAAAATATTTGGTTAATAAAACTAGTGACTCAAATAGTGAGCTTCTCAACTAAAGCCAAATAAAATTCTCAAGCTATGAAAATACTAATCAGGCCATTTGAAATGCTGAATTCCTTGTAAGAGAAAATAAGTACATTGTACATCAGGAGAAACGTAGCTTTTAAAATTTTAAAAAGCCAACTTTCTCTCTTAATCGTGTAATATATACTATTTAAATGAATATGTGGTTTTCATTTCATTGAAAAATCAAGTATCAAGTTACGAATTTTTCTTTCTTTATATTCTAGGGTTACGTAAATTCTTCTTACCTCGAAACATTAAAAAGTGTAAGTACGTGTTGAATACAATTAACATATGAAGTGTCAATACCAATCGTCAAGAATATTGTTACAACGCCAGCAATTATGTGATGAAGGAAAATATAGAAAAAATATTTATCTTGGTCAATATAATATTCACAATAAATACATAGTGATTTTTTAAACGTTTCGTTTCTTGTTAAAATAATATTAAGAATCATTGGTATAACAGCAGGCATTGTTACAAATAATACACAGCTTATTACGGTATACACTATAAAACATTATAATAGTAAAAAAGAAATAAAATTAATTAGTTGAGACTCAAATAATTCTTTACTTGACCAAACAACTGTTAGCACGCGTCCTACTTGAGCAAATTGACACAAAATTGCAATTTCATTTTTGTCCGTAAACCTTTTCCAATCTTTCATAACTTCTTCATAAACGTATTTAAGCTGCAGGAACAAACAAAATATTAAGTGAGATGATCGAACAGTTAAGAAAGTCTTAAACTTATCAATTTTTAATATTATATTATGAACTCTATGTGTATGTCTGCAAAATCTAAGACAAAGGATGTTATACAAAATTAAGTAATTTAAGCATTTAGAAGTCCTTATTCGAATACTAGCGATACTACAGAAAAAGATTATCAATTTCATATCGTGAATTCTGTTAAAATAATGAATGATAGTAACATTATATAAAAAAAAAAAAAAAAAAAAACACTAGATTTCGGTAGATAGATGCTCAATGCGAATTTGATCTTCTAGCTAGCAATTCCTAGATGAATGTAATTAGACGAAAATTTGCAATCCATAAAACAATTATTTTGGCATCAATGAGAGTATTGTAAATTATCGTTTAGATATACTTTTTTTCAACAAAAAAAAAGATTACCTTATCTTCTGTCAGGATTGCAGTAAAAAATTTAGCAGTCACTCCTTGAAAATAAAAAAAAACAGAAATATTTTCCAAAATAATCTCGGGGTTTGGATTTTTCTCTCGACATTCTTCAATGCCTTTCATCATCTAAAACAAATAAATAACGCGATAAATTAGGACGCTGGTATGAAATCTGTGTTAAGGTAGTTCATTCAAAAAATTAATTTTTATAGTGTTACAAGTGAAGAGTGCAACGAAAAAGTAATGGACCCGGGTTTAAACCGAAATCCTCTGGCTTGCCAGGCAGACGTTCTGTTGTCGCGCCACGACCGCCACCACGTGTTTGCGTACTCCTTATACCGATTTGGTTTTTTTAATTATTTGTTTGCACCATTGTATTTCCACATATTGTAATCTTTAAGCAAATACATCATTTATACAAAAAATTGCACTCATCTACTCGCTCTCTTATAGTAATTAGAAAACCCGTGACGTATATCCACATGTGACAACAGATTGCTGAAATCCATTTTTAAAAAGGAGATTGCAATAGTATCGAATTGAAGCTTTTACAGATCCAATACAGACCGTTATCGAAAAATTTCATTGGTGGGTACAGTGGAAACAGGGAGCAACTTCAGAGAGTTCAACAACAACAAAATCAACGCGTGCGGCAGGCGCGCTAAGCCAACTTCTAGTTTTTTAAATATGTTCTATTAAGTGTTTTATATTTATTACCCCCTGAGCAATATGTTCTTTAAATATATCTTAAAAAATCGATATAATTACGAAGAAAATATATCATAAATCTATTTGAAAAACTAGGTAATGATGTAAAATCATAATACTAATCAAAGAAATAAAAATTCGATTAGACAATCTGTGCTTTTTTGAAAGTTACAAGAATCGAAAATTTCAATTCAATGCTATCAGTATATCTATGTATGTGCGCAGTGTTTTTCACTTTTTTAAGTTTCAAGGATATTTAAATCTAAACACTTTCTATCAATATTTCGATACACAATACTAAAAATTCTAGTTTTCACACCCGATAATATTTAAAATGAACACTGTATGATATTTAAAAAAACCGCTGCCGATTCTTTGGCACGTAGCTTCCTCAAGATTATTTCTCTTTGTATATAATCCTATCTTAAAAAATTGATCTCGCCATCTTGAAGAATAGTGTGACGTCGCGCAAAACCAAGGCGATGTCTTCGGAGCACAAACTATATTAATCGTGGGTTATTCGAACGAGCATTGAAATACTCTCTACAATCACGAAATGATTTCAAGGTAGTGAATAAAATAGAACAGTGTTTGTAGTTAAACCAGTTTCAAGGATGTATATTGTCTCAATGAACCTAAATACAAGAATCTACTAATTATCTGACTCTAAAGCTAAGATGATTCTACAGACTCGCGACTCTGACTGTCCTCCGGAGCGGCGGTGATGCTGCAAGACCTCTGCTGCTGGCGTTGAGGGCGTGACCTTGAATGGAGGGATGTAGTTTTGACAAATCGGAGCGACTCCTCGCTGACTTACAGAACTACGAGCTCGAATCAGCGTCGGTCCGCTGTTCCTACGTGGTGGTGGAAAATTCGGAAAACGGGCGAGCACATGATGACGCACTTCGCGCACACGTGTTGACCACACTAACTCACAGTCCTTATGATACATAAAAACTGATAGCCGATACTCGCACAATGGCATCTTTCTCTCCACTACTTCTAAATTTATGTTCTATTTTCCTAACGGTTAAGTGACCAAGAATACAGAAATGCTTTTGTACTTTCTCTAAATGATTTTATAAGATGTACATAGGATATACTCTATTTAATGAATAAGAATTTGAATCACTAGCTTATATTCAATCACGTGATTACGGATTACGTCACAATAGTGAAGAGTTCTGATTGGCTGTTCCATCTAATAAAGTGCCAATTATAGGTTACACGTACGTAATGTACTATATCGTCGCTCCATACGAAGAGTAGCACAGTTCAGAAATACCGCCAATTTAAAAAATGTTTGTAAAAAATTATAGATTTGGGAAAATATTTTAAAATGTTTATTCGTGATTGTTTCTCAAAAATCGAGAAATTTTTATAGAAATTAGTTGTTTGAAGCTGGAGTTGCGATAGTGTTCGCAGGAAATTTTGAGTTGTGCTAGTCTAGTGTGCGTCAAATGAGTTCTGCTACTTATGACGGGAAATTTGAACAGTGGTACTCTTTGTAGGGAGCGTCTATATTATCTTAGATGGATTGAAACTTCTGGTTGGTTTATTCATCTGATATCTGAAGAGATAAATTAAATCCATAATTAGCATGCATCATGCTTTTTACCTATGCAGATATAGTTAAAGATTCTTCCTAAAATTCAAGCTGTTTCTCGTACTTCTGTTATATATAGTATATTTTTTAAATGGCTAAGAAAACAGTGCTTTAAATATTAATGCAATTTTTATTAGCTATATAAAAATGGGATCAGTACAAGGAATATTTTGGAAGTTTTTGGTCAATTAATAAACTAATTTTTTAATTATGTTTTAATGTTGAAACAACTTTAATAACAAAATAATCAACCATTAATAGTTGCACTATTCTTCATTGCATTACATCATTATAATTAACTTCTGCCCATTATTAGTAGTATCGATACAACAATACTATTATTTGATTTATTTATGAAACAGAAAAATAGATAATTTTCTATTATTTATACTATACAATACATCTTGTTTCTTATAATGTTACTGCAAAAAAGAAATAAAAACGGTCATGTACGATAAAGCTGTCTTCATTATCTAGAATACAACATAATACATGTTATAAGATTCAATAAATTTAAACATAATATACGATGTAATTTACGTCACGACGTGCAAAATTTTCTCAAATCCTGTCAGAAACTTTTTTTCCTTGTCTAAAATATCTCTAAAATTATAGAAGAATGTTCAGATAAGTGTTCCAAGTGCGAAGTTACAGTTACATTAGTCTGTTATGCCCTTTAAGTTATTTTCGAACTAGAACTGTCTTGATGATATTTATTAGCTCATGATTGACGGAATTTGCAAAAATTTTCTACGGCGGGATGATGTGAAATGTATATAATATGTTTAATGCTACAAATTAAATCAATAAGTAGATTTGAAGTTTAATAGTATATTATTCAACGGGTACAGAAAGACTGCATTTTCAAAACAAGAGTTTACAGTACGAGCCGAAGACGACTGCAGTAACGAGTTTTAAAAATGCAGTCTTTATGCACATGTTAAAAACGAGCCGAAAATTCACATTAAAGTTGAGATTTCGGATATAGTGGTAAAAAAAAGCCTGCCGCGGGGCTATCGCTATAGATATATCTTGTAAAGGAGTACATACTTATTAAGATATGTAGATAGATCTGATTACGTATTTTCAAATTATTTTTTGTAAATGTATAAACGAAATAAATTGTAGTAAATATTCTTTTACTTACTAGACCGACCGTTTCCAAACTCATTTCAAATATGCCAGCTGTTAAAAATGTGCGATGGCTACTTCGCAGAAACATGAATTTTATTAATTTTCTGGTTTTTAAGGGATAGCTATACCAATTGGAAAGATAACTGAAAATGCATGGTAAAATTTTAATATTACGTTTCTATTGATTAACTTTAGACTAACATGAGACTCTAGTTCTCTGGGATATAATTATATAATAAAATATAAAAATATAAAATGACATAACTTAAACTCACATACAGCTATAAAATTAAGACTTATGTTTAGTAAAAAGATCGAATTTTTTATAGTGTGTTGAAATTAACCTTAATGTTAAGATAGTTTACCGGCTACAGTATTCTATATGTTATTACATATATGTTACATCAAAAACTTGTTATTACAACTATTTATCTATTAAAATGTTATCTATCGCAAGTTATCCGCTTATAAAGCGATTTACAATATCATCACATCAGAACGTATGAATCGGTTTGTTTCCAATTGCAGTTGCAGAAATATTCGGAGAAAAATCAGTAACTCGGTTAACTATCTTATAATAAGTCATCACTTCCTACGTAGACCGTTCAAATTTTTTACTTATACTGTCCAGATCGGACGGGTGGGTGCCTATTACCATTACACAGCGCGTCCTCAGGTTGCGGATAGAGGAACAGCCCCTGAGAAAGAGGTTAGCTGCGAATAAATTGAATAAGCAGCCGCGGACAGCCGATAGGAACAGGCGTGGGTGTGATGAGCCCAAACTGTCGAACGCATTCATCTAGAAACACTACGCAAGTACCACAACAAAAAACACTTCACATTATCTCTTATCTCTCAATCTATCTCTTTCATCACACAGTACAAAAATGGGCAAAAATCCTGCTGCCGAGGAGGATGCGGGAGCGATGACAACTGCCCCGAAAGGGGATGTATAGAATGATACGTCACCTGGTCCTACGCGGTAACGATGCCAGCAAAGGCGCGCTGCCTTGCAGGGGGGTGCTAGGATGTGAGAATGAAACCGTAGTGTGTCTGACGACAAGTTGACACTGTCCTCGTCAAAGTCGGAAAGCTCTCATACTTAGTTCTAGAGAGGTATGGGGGTTATCACCTCTAGAACGGTGGACTCACCTGCGATCGGAACAGGATCCAATGCGCGCGGGTTTAACATACTATCATGGCTCAAAAAAATCAAAACCAAACCAAAAGGGACTTAAGGGTAGGAATTTGGAATGTTCGCAGTCTATACAGAGCAGGCGCGTTTAAAGAACTCGTAAAGGAAGCTTATAGGTACAGTCTAGATTTGGTAGCAATACAGGAATCGCGGTGGCCAGATGGCGGAGTACTGGCATCGGGTGACTTCACGTACCTGTATGGGGCTGGCAGCGGATGATCTCTAGGCATCGGATTTCTCGTAAGCAAAAACATTATATATTCGGTTAAAAGTTTCAAATCCGTCAATGATAGGCTCTCGTACATCATTATCGAAGGAGAATGGTATAGATATGTATTTATTAATGTACACTGTCCTACGGAGGACAAAGAATAAGAAGCTAAGGATCTCTATTACGAAATTTTAGAGCAGGTAATCGACCAGTTCGCGTCTTACGACACAAGAATAGTATTAGGCGATTTCAATGCTAAAATAGGTAGGGAGGATATGTTTAGGCCTACTATAGGGAAGGAAAGCCTGCACGAAGCCAGCAATGATAACGGTACTAGGGTCATAAATTTCGCGGCGGCAAAATATCTTATAATAAAAACTACATGTTTTAAGCACAAGGGCATACACAAGGCAACGTGAACATCGCCGGACGGGGCCACACAGAACTAAATTGATCATTTCCTCATTGAAAAAAGACGTCATACTAACTTTCTCGACGTAAGGGCTTATAGAGGGACAGATAGCGACTCAGACCACTTCCTAGTAGTAGCCAAATTAAGAGCTAGATTAGTAGCGAATCAAAATAGTAAGCGAACAAGCAAGGTAGAAAGCTTCGATATTGAGAAGCTACAAGATAGAACAGAGCGAATTAGGTACCAGACAGAAATTAATAACAGGTTTCAGGCAATTGAAGAAACAAACACATCGCTGGAGGGGAATGACGAACCGAATAGCTTATGGGGGGACATCGAAAAAACACTAAAAGAGGCCGCGAACAAAGTACTGGGTAAAAAGAAAAAGCCAAAGAGCAAACCATGGTTTGACGAAGAGTGCGAACTCTGGTTTGAAAGGCGCAAAAAGGCTAAATTAGATTAAAGCGATTAAAAAACTAAAAAACAACAAAGTCGCGGGAAATGACTTTATACCAGCCGAGCTACTCAAATATGGGGGCGTCGAGCTCACTTTTAAAATCTATAAACTAGTATGTGCCATCTGGAAAAATGAAACAATGCCGAACAACTGGAAAGAATCCATCATCATATCGATTTTTCAAAGCGAGATAAGACAGACTGCAATAATTATAGGGGTATCTCACTTTTAGCAACGTGCTACAAAGTTCTGTCAAACGTAATACAAGCTAGACTCACTCCATTCGCGGAAGATATAGTAGGAGATTATCAGTGCGGATTTCGGCGCAACAGATCAACGAGCGATCAAATGTTTACCATAAAACAGTTGTTAGAGAAAAAGTGGGAATTTTGCGAAACCATACACCAACTATTCGTAGATTTTAAAAAAGCGTACGACTCTATCAAGCGAAGCAAAATGTATCAAATTCTAGTACTTCTCGGTGTACCAAAAAACTCGTGAGATTAATTCAAATATGTCTGGACGGAAGCACGGGAAAGATCCGAGTAGGTGGTAATATATCAGAACCCTTCACGATACGCGATGGTTTAAAACAAGGGGATGGGCTCTCTACAGTGCTGTTCAATTTAACGTTAGAGTATGTCGTTAAAAAATGCAGGTTAGCCAGCTGGGTGCAACGCTTAATGGAACAACGCAGATACTAGGCTACGCAGATGATTTGGATATACTGGGGGATTGTAGGGAAACGGTAACAAGAAACGCGAAAATCCTCATAAAAGCGGCGGAGTATACAGGGTTAGAAGTGAGTGAATCAAAAACAAAGTACATGATTGTGGATAAGCTAGGCATCTGCAGAGGGGAGGGAGATCTCAGAGTTGGGAATTTTACTTTTGAAAAGGTTAGCTAATTTAGGTATCTGGGTACGACCATAAATGATAGAAACGAGATTAATGTCGAAATAAATAAGAGACTCCATTCGGGTAATGCTTGCTTCTACGCCGTGAGCTATTTACTTAAGTCGAGGCTGTTGTCTAAAAACGTTAAAATAAGAATATACAGGACAATAATACTGCCGGTGGTTCTGTACGGGTGCGAAACGTGGGCTCTCACTAAGCAGGCAGACAACCGTTTTAGAGTATTTGAAAATAAAGTCTTGCGAAAAATATACGGGCCGAAGAAAGATGAGGAAACCGGGGAATGGAGGAGACTTCACAATGATGTTACATAATCTGTACACGTCACCAAATATTAACAGAATAATAAAATCACGCAGATTGGTATGGGCAGGGCATGTAGCGAGAATGGGAGACGACCGTACGGCAGCGCGTGTCATGAAGGGCAGGCCGATGGTAACGCGACCTCTAGGTAGACCTAGACGTAGATGGGAGGACAACGTAAAAGCGGATCTAGTAGAAATAGGACGGGTGGGTGTCGATCGGGGAGGTGCATATTGGGTGGGGTTGACATAAGATAGGGCAACGTGGAAGGCTTGCGTAGACGAGGCGATGAACTTTCGATTTCCAAATGCCACTTAAAAAAAAAAAAATCATAAAACTCATTTGACGAACGCTGAACTAGCACAAAACTCACGCGTTTGCGGCAAAGACTAGCATAACTAGTGCATTTTCCGCGAAGAGTAGCACAACTGGGCGTACCCGAATTGTGGGTTAGTTTCTGAGTTATACTACTAGTCTTCACAGCATAATTGTACTGTGCTACTCTTTCGCGGCATATTTCAAAGTGTGCTCGATTCCGTTAGAAAATTTAAACTGTTATTCTTTGTACGGAGTGACGAGTTAAAAATATTTAAAAATATTAAATATGGTGAAGTTTAATACGTAAAACATACATATTAACAAAAATATCTTGGGTCCCATCAATTATTTTTTGACCTGGCCAATTAAAATAAAACATATATACTATAATAGCGATCCAACATGAACCTAATCTCAATAACAGAAGATAGTCTTGTTTATTAATAATTAACTGCAACAGAATATACGACATATTTATAAGTTTTTATATGATATATATCATCTTATATAATAATCGGGTATTTGTGGAATACTTACATCTATTGTAAAAATACTTAAAGCCGATAATAAGATTGAATATAAAAAAAAATGATACGCGTTATACACATTGTCAATAACTTTAATAAATCTGAAATCAGTAATAACATTTCCATTGATACATTTTAATTTTAAATTAACGTGTGATTCAATGCGATGTGCACTTATAAATACTAAACTGAAGACACTTCTTGTGTATCATTATACAACTTATTATGCATGCATGTATGGTTGTATTTTCCCTGTGATTATATTCCAACTGATCAAAAGTTTTCGATAAATTGTTTAATCGATACCTAAAAGAATAAAATATCTAAATTTTATATGGTAGTAATGATGAACTGCCAATTTATTTAGAAAATGTCACTTTATTTTATTTTAAATAACTTATTCCTCGTTGTTTTTTGTAAATTCGTTAAAAAGAATGAGTATAGGTCTGTTTAAGCTGTTTTCCATTTTATAAAATAAGAGTAAAATATTAATATTTATCTACACTGTACGTGGCTAAAGCTAAAGCTAATTAAACTAAGATGTTACTCTTGAACATCTATGGCGCACATATGACTTATTTTTCGTGATTTAAATTGCGCATACGAAATAATAAAAAAAATTTGTTTCATCTGCACCGAAAGAATGCTACTTATTATGCGTATGTAAAATGCGATCAATGAAGACGTTTTTTGTTCTTGGGCAGAAAAACATAGATACTTTTGCGCTCTTTGTTACATGCACTCTAGCGAATATATTCGATGTAGCCATTTCTTGATATTGGGCAAAAGTATCATGGGCTAAAGGGCGATTAGTACTTATGTGATATTCCACCTTCGCTTATGGTACATAATATATACTTATAAGGATATACTTACTTTAAAACTTTTAACATTGCAACAGCGTGTTGCACAATCAAAATAAATGTTGAATCAAATGTGGTAAAAAGTAATGTTCCAACCACTGAGACAAACATTATATGACTGAATATGTAAACAAAGTACTCATCTTGGTCAACAAAATACTCAACATATATGCACGTTGACTTCTTATAAGTTGTATTTAGTAATGAATTTAGTATGATTGGAGCTATTGCAGGCGTACATACAAAAATAAAAACAGTCACTTGACAATAAACTGCAAAAATTATTTTAATTCTTTATAAAGTTCAGCAGACGTAATTATTATTAAACATAAACATTTTATACCGCAGTAAAGGATGCTTAATATACGACCAGTATTGCAAACACGTTGAAGAACAGCATGTTCCTCTGGATCATGTATTTCTTCCCAATGTCTTGTGATCTCTTCATAAATATATCGCATCTGTTGCGCGAAGTTTTTTGTTATATAGTTATTAAGGGTAAACATATATTTTTTTTATACGACTCAACTTAAATACTTAAGTATATACAATCAAACTTTTTTCTGGCTCTACAAAGTTTGATAGTTTTTATTGCCCAAGTGAAAAGTTCACAGTACAATATGTATTGCAAGCCGGAAACAAGTACAAAAAACACACAAGACCAATAAGACCCCTTCTTTGGTTTACAGTATATAAATGTCGTGCTATTTTTTACGAATTATCATCATAACGTTAACAAATATACTGCACTATATTGATATTGATTTTAAACTTACTTTAAGATAATATTTCTTGATAAAATCATGTATGAAATATTGTCTCTGCATAAATTTACCTTTGATTCCTGCAGCATAACCGTTAATATTCTTGCTGTTATTGCTGAGCATAGAAATACGCCAGTTATACATTCTATAATAATAGCTAAGTTTACGATTTCGGCATAAAATTCCTCACAAGCCCTTATTACCTATAATAAGCATTTAATCGTTAATTAAATCAAGTATGTCAGTTAAATCTCAATGACAGTTTTTCGATAGATTTTATAGTATCAATCTGTGGTGGCCACACAGCACCCACTCGCACACACGCACACGCACTCAC
>QLSS01000288.1:127825-143496 GCA_024372645.1 Trichomalopsis sarcophagae | reverse complement strand
ATATATATATATATATATATATATATATATATATATATATATATATTGCTTTAGGTAATTCGACCTTATGATACAAGTAGTTGTAGGTTATACGTAAATACGCGGTGAGCGTCATATTATTTTAAGTTAGCACTATACCGTGCACCATTATCCAAGCCTGGTCTATGACTATAATTTTTGCCAGTGGCCATTCTTCTTTTTCATTTAAAATAAATTGCTTATAGTTATTGAGCCAATTAGATATCGTTGTAGTGTCATGCTCACATGTTATCATGTAAGCAAGTTTTGAAATTCGTACTTCATGTCTAACTAAACTACAATAATAAAATATCTGCTTACACTTAACGCGTCCTGGTTTCCTGCAAACATTACCAGTAGCATCTAAATGTAGTACTATATCTTTTTGATTAGATATAGCGTCAAGAGCTTGCTTAGTGTACATTTTCGCCCTTAAGGGATTACCAGTTCTCCTTAAGAACGAATCTTTCAGTTTTTGATGTTCGACCCATAGTTGATTAAGGTTGGCCAAATCTCGCGATTGTAAATCCAAGCGCTGTGCACATGTATCTTTGGAATAGCTTTATATGCAAGTTGTATGGGTCTAATCTCTTGATTATGCCCATTTTGTAGCAACTCTACATCCGTACCTACTATAACTTCGTCAACGTGTGACTTGACGCCTTTATTTTTCATTTCCTCTTTCCATTGTCGACGCTTTAAACCTTTTAAAACTATAGACTATTTCCCTATCACTTGAGATAAGCACCTCTGCAATATTATCATCCAAATGATTAAAAAAAATTTGAAATGTTGATTGCAATCAGCTTGCTTACACTTTGCATACACGGTCATAGTATGCCTCAGATTAAGCCATAATTTCCCATAAAAAACCCAATAGACGTGTACTGTAATAACGGTATGTAAATTTGTCTTCTAGCTTATTTCTTATTATATCTCTATTAAATATATCGTTATCATTTTTTAATTGGGCGGTGATTAAAGAGAAACTACCTAAATTAGTCGTAAATGCTACTCGATTCGTACCGTTTTTATTTGTTTTTTTATCCTTTACATTCTGAATTTTTGTACGCATTTCCTTAAAATCAGAATCAAAAAATCATCACTACTACATTCAACACAATTAGATTCTTCACTATCTTCCTCATCAGAGGTCGCTTTCCTTTTGGATGTCTTTCGCGCGCATTATGTTTAAACATTTTTATATTTACACCTATATTTTTAGTATCGTCGCTATTATCGCTATCAACAAATTTGTATTGATCTGAGGCAGGCAAACAAATTTCTTGATTACCATACTCCAATTGCTGCTTCTTGTCTATCACTTCTTGAACCTACATATTTTTAATACAAAAAAAATAATTAAACAAGGTTTTATATATACTGCATAGCACAATCATGAGGAAAATCTAAACTAATTACAGATCATAGCTGAACGTTTTTAATATACTGAAAATTTGTGCACCGCAAACCTTGTTAGACTGCTTCGGTAGTCTTATAAGAATATACACAATAATATAATTATGTGAACTTAGTTTTAATGTGTCATCTATATGCAAAAATTAGCAGTATACATTCCAAGCTTGCGATCCATAGTATTCGTTTTTCCTATTTTCTTGTTACTTTGCTGATTGCTCACTTTCCCATAGCTTTAAATAACATTATTTTAAAAAATGACTGAGCCAAAAATATTATAGCCCTACAGCTCGATTTATTGAATATAATTTTTTTTGTTATTGATATCTGTTTACCATTTTTAAGATTTACGATAAAGAACTGTAGAATTTATAGGAAAAAAATTCATTAAAATTAAAGAGTACTATAATCTTATTTGGCAAATAAAAAGTAATAATCGGCTGCTTGAGAAATCGCATGATTCATAGCGACCGAAATAGTCCGCTAAGTCCGACTGTCACAAATATTGCTACGCTTATTTAACCCTACAGCACGAGTCGCAACCTTAAAATGTTTACCGCTAATTTTCAGATGGGTGTATCAATTTAAGGTAGTTCACCGACTGCAATGGTGGTCAATTAGGGTTTTTATTGAAAACATTTTTTAGGCACGACCGCGACACGGAAGTACCTTATAATTTCGACATCGAAAAATGTGTGGGATGCGATATCTCACGCAATTTTCGACCGATCGGGCTGAAATTTTGGCAACGTTTTTTTTTTTTTTTTTAATACGGGCACAATTTGTTCAATTTTTGCGTGTTTTTTGAATAAAAATTTTGGTGTTACACGATTTTTAAGAGACTTTCATCAATCGGGCTAAAAATTTGTGTACGAACTCCCTTCATAATAGTTAGGTGCCAAATTTATTTTGGGCTTGATCGGAATGCGGTCACATCCAAAAAGCGCAAAAACGATTTTTTTTATCCAAGGAAATACAACTTTTTTCTATTGACACTTCAGTGTGAAAATGCTTTTAATTCGACTTAACAGGCTAAAATATATTTTTTTTTATAGCAATAATTCAGTATTTATTATAAAACTTTGAGGCTATACATTTTACATACAAACCTTAAATGTAAAAGTTGTAGATATTTTGAAAAATCAACTTTTAACCATGACAAACATTTTTTCAAACCGCTAATACTCAAATAAGATCCCTAGAAACGATTTTTGGTATATATAATTAAATAACATTTTCGGTGTGACACGCCCTACCTGGCCCAAAAGCTTTAATTGGTTGCCTGATGCTCGCGCTTTGCACAAGTATCGGGCAATGTTGAAGCGAGCGCACGGCGCGAGCGTTAATATCAAAACGAACGCCGGCGGATCGGGCGAGCGCACAGCGCGAGCTTCAGCGGTTCTGCCTTACACGCAAAACGCGTATATCTATATCCATATCAATTGTCGCAAGGTCCCGTATGGCGAGTTAGTTTAAGATATTATACTGAGTTATTTAATGTTAAAACCTTACAATTCATAGTATCAAACATTAGAATGGTGATATAAGTTGTTTAGAGTATAAAATACTCTCAAAGCTTGTAAGAAGGAGAAACACTGCGCACCTATATAGATATACTGATAGTAAGGGGAAAAAGCTTTGAATTGTTGTATCTTAAAAAAAAGCTTCGCTTGCTCTATCCAACTTTTTCTCCATTATTTGTATTGCTATTTTACACCAAAAGTTAGTTTTTTAAAAGTATTCTAAAAAAATTCGCTTCGCAATTCAACTAAACGTCTTCAAAATGCGGACTCGGTATAGGCTTTTCATGTTAAAATACAAAATTTCAAGGTTCAATATTTCTAAAAATAATGTCGCTTAAGAGGTAAACAAAAAATACCACGTTGTAGAGGACACTTAATTAAACAAGTAAACAAAGTTTGAGAGATATCGTAAGAAAATAAATATCCCGGTGAACTACCTTAAAATCAATCATGTTTTTCAAAATAAATCGTACCTCAGTTGAAAGGAGCACAGTTTTGACTGTTTCGTCAGCCGAATTTGGCAGTCAAGATAGCGTGAGGCTCATCCTGTATCTTACTTTTAACATCTACTACTGTCTCTTTTCTTGCTTCCACGGATTCGTAAGAGTCCTGCAAGCACATACAAAATATAGTATAGATAGTTCAATAAACCGCGATAAATTTTAAAATCAATCGCACCTTAGTTAGACGAAGCATAGTTTCCAGCTAAATCTACAGTTGCAGTATTACGGTGATCGGCTTTTGCTCGAGACTCATCCCTTTCCGCACTTTCAACATTTTCTAGTGTCCGTCCTTTCACTTCAGCTGCTCTGTGAGAGTCCTGTAAATAAATACGAAAAATAATATTATTAATAAACTTTTATGAATAAGAGAGGCCATGATCGTAATATTTTGTATAAAATTACCTTAGTTAAATTACGAATATCGTTTATAAGTTGAGAGGCAACAGGAGTTTCTGCCTTCTTAGTAGGGAGGCAAGATTCTAACGCAGTATCTTTACAGGATACAGAGACATCGGCTGCTTGAAGAAACAAAAGATGATAAAAAAATATTTTTTTGTTTTTTACTATTTTGAGTGTTCTGAGAATTTGATAAGTACAATGTTCTTTCTCTTGAAGAATAAGTCAGTGCCCGTATCTTCTACTACCAGTGAACAATAAGTTCAGCGTCTTACTGCTTTCACTGTGGCTCATCTTTACTAGAACAATTGTGCCCTCTATTTCTTTATAAATGTTGATATTCAATTCATAGATTTTCACGGCTATGGCGACTTCAAAATCCGTTCCAAATTCGCGATTACGCATCATAAACGCTGCATATTCATCAGCATTAGCAAAATGTACTTCTTCATAACTACTTATTAAATGGTCGAAGACTTCCCAGTGATCTACTATGTAATCAACAATTCTTTTTCGAACTTCGGGATGGCGCATTTCCCTGGACTAGCCCAGTGATATACTATGTAATCAACAATTCTTTTTCGAACTTCGGGATGGCGCATTTCAGTAAGAAATATAAATTTTGCAAGAGAGCGGAACAGGCAGTTACCGTCTGTTTGTACATCAACTCTTATGAATATACTTTTCGGTTTACCTGCATCAACTAAACGATTCACTTGGGACTTACGATACTTGCCCTGAAAGTGCAAGCGTCATTCTTCCACAAGTTTTGAAGGCGAATTTTCAATGTTTTGGGATTACCCTTCTTCTTCGTTAGTCGAAAAACCTGTGGAAATTAAGAATATGTATATATAAATAGGATTTCATACAAAAAAAAACTTAGCATATTTCTATGCCCAACAAATACACAAGTACTTATCTTTACATCCAGCGTTTAATTTTCAAAAGCTGCTGGTCTTATCTGGAATCCGCTGTGAGGTATCTATTTGATCGTCCATTGAAAAATAGTCGCATAGAATCAATCCTTCGATACGCCTTGCCCTCGCCTTTGTCCTCTCCATCTCTTATTTATGTCGACGCATTGTCAAATTCTCCTCTCAATTAAAATATTTCTTGTTCCTCTTAAAGAGCTGCTTCCATCGCTTGATGATCTTCTTAATTCTCTTGCTATTTTGTCGTCATTCACGTCGTATAACTTTCATTTAAATAAACTATCGCTTGTCCCGTAATTTAGATTTCCCAGTTAAATAGTTCCCGGGTTTCGGCACCAAAAATTGTATGGGACAAGACTACATTAAGGTTCAAAAATAAACTGTGAAAACATTGTTGATCAGATATTATAACTTTATTGAAATCTCCTAACGATCGGTCCTGGTGTGACCTTCTCTCACAAGTTGTCGCCGAGAACTGACACTCTACTCATTAAACGCCGCCGAAAACTCGGGCCCGCTAAAACAAATGACGGAGAAACGTTCGCTAAATTTAATAATAGGTAAAATACATTATTAATAAAGAATAAATACGCTGCACTTGCTCTTATCCCTAGTAGCCCTCGGTTACGTCCGGAACAGCTTCTTTGTGCGCAACACAAAAGGTCAAGATCTTTCATGGTGCCTCCTGTGAGGTTGAACTCTACCTCTCTTTATCTTTCATCATAAATTCAATTAAACTCAGTGCAAAAGTGACATCGCGTTAGTGCAGTGCGCGATATAACGCAAATCGAACAAAGACTTCAAAACGTGCTCAGGCGCGAGAAACAAACTCGTCGAAACACGACATTCTCGTGTTTTTACCGCCCCCCTTTTCTTCCACGAATTCGTCGAAGCGACGAAAACAAATCCGGCGCAGCGGCGCGCGAGCGTTTGAGGCGACGTAACAACAACACGTAGCCAGCGGCCACTTCACATCACGCCTTGCCATCGCTTCCGTCCAGGGGTCCTCAAGCCGTCGGCCATCAACAAAGCTTCTACGAATTTAAGACAAGTTTATTATTTTTTCGATGTTCTGATGCTTACAAAATAAATGCTTGAGTAATTTATCAACTAAGTAGTAAGTCAAATTGTGACATTTAGTTTAACTAGTTCGTCTCTAGCGTTTATTTTACCGTAATATCCACGCAAGGATTTATTCGTTAGAATTATTAATATAATAGATTATTTATCGAAAGGATTAGGTTGTCTATTATTTGTTAGACAATTTACAATTAAATGCAAGGTTGATCGATCTCATCAAAGATTAATTCAATTACAATTAGATTTTTTGTTGAATAATTAAATCATCAAAATGGATGAGGAAGTAGTCAGCAAGCGCGCGTCTCGCGCATTGTATATCGAGCAAAAGAGTCAATCTTTGGAAAGGGCGATCAAATTTCTGAAAGATTATTTGAAAGCGAATCCGACTAACGTGGCCAATGCGGAGGTACGTTTGAAACATATCCAGGCTACATATACAGGATATGCTCAAAATCACGAGGAATTACTCGAAATCAAACCAGCTAGTCCTCGCATCGCTGCGTTCGAGGAAATGATGCCGTTGAGGGACTTGCTGCGCAAGTGATAGAAGAATTCGAGCCTAGTGACGCGAATTATCCTCTTGCTTGGGAGGCCTTGTGCAAGGCATACAATCAAAAACGTATCATAGTTAACGAACTTCTTGACAAGCTTCTTACTCTCCCTATTGTTACGGAAGCTAAGCCAGATTTATTAGCAGGACTCATGTATACAGTTCGTCACAAGATAGCACTTTTAAGAGCGTTAGAACCTAATATCTTTGAACAGGTAGTAATTCGTATTTTGGAACGCAGTTTGCCAAACAGTGTAAGATCAAGATGGGTAGATCGTTTATTTAATGATAAAGTACCTAAATTAGACGACCTTTTTGAGTTTATTCAGAATACCATTTTCAAATTCCGCCAGCTAAACGATCAATCCAAAAACGGACGAGTGAACAGAAAACGGGCAGGAGATAACAACCCTACAGTTCCTTCTAAGAGTCAGAAGACATCGACGCGTACTTTTGTCACTACATCCCTAGCCAGGCATGCATAAAATGCAATCAATCTCATAGGCTTTTTACTTGTCCGGAATTTAATGATCTTAAAATGAAAGAAAAGTGGGACTTAGTTAAAACTCACAAACTCTGTCGAAATTGTCTTTATGTGCATCCATTCCCTTGCTCTAGCACTAAACGGTGCAAGAAGTGTCAAAAGGATCATCATACCATACTTCACTCTGATAAGAAGTCCAAGGATACCAAATTCGTAAATTTTGAGTCCACAAGGGATTCCAGCAAGTCCGAAACTTCTTCTTCGTGACTATTTTCTCGTCTAACTTACGCCTCCAACGCGTATAATTCAGATTCTCAACTTATGATGACTGCCGTCTTAAGATTTCAGTCAACCCAAGGATATAGTCTCATGGCACGTGCTCTTTTAGATTCTTGCTCGAATGCTAATTTAATGACTTCCAGTTTAGCTTCTCGTTTGCAATTACAGACTAATCCATGTGTCGTGAATATCGGAGCAGTTGACAATGTGAGTACTGTTTCAAAAAAATTCGTTAAGGCCATTTTTTGTTCAAATTACAACAATAGTAAATTCCAATTAAACTTTTTAATTATACCAAACATAGCTGATAACGTGCCTAATGAAACTTTTCCTAGGGAAAACTTTGACATTCCTAAAAACATAAAATTAGCTGACCCTCAATTTCATATTCCTAAATCTATCGATGCTTTATTAGCCTCAGGTGATACATTGTCATCCTTAGCAATAGGTCAAATTAAATTAGGTGACCCTCAGTCATAACTCATACTTCAGAAAACATTATTTGGTTGGGTAACAGTCGGAGGTTCGATACCTAATGGGACTACTTGCAAAATTTCTTGTAATGCCGTAAAATTAGATCAGCTCCTCGAGAGATTCATGGCCGTCGAGGATCTTGACTATCAACCTGTCAGTGTCCCCGACGACGTCGCATGCGAAGAACACTATTTTGAACATACGACTCGCGATAGTTCAGGCCGTTACACTGTTAGGTTACCATTTCGAAAAGGTAAATTCGAATTAGGTTCGTCCAAGGAACAAGCTTTGAAACGATTCCATTCATTGCATAGGAGGTTCGAAGCGAATCCTACTCTTAAAGTTGAATATGAAAAGGACATCAATCACTATTTGAAACTCGGTCACATGACGTTGTGTGAGAACCACGACGGCGATGGTTACTATTTACCTCATCATCCAATTATTAAGAAGTCGAGTGAAACAACCAAATATACGTTAGTTAAGGACGCTTCCGCAAAAACCACAACTGGGATTTCATTGAATGATATTCTATTTACCGGACCTACTATACAGGAAACACTTCTGAAGCACATTTTGCGTTTTCGTATGCATCGTTATGTCGTTACAGCCGATATAGAAAAAATGTATAGGCAGATTTGGATTCATCCTGATGATAGAAAATTTCAGAAAATCTTTTGGCATCACGAAGGAGAAATAAGGGTATTCACTTTGAACACGGTGACGTTCGGTGTCAGGTGCGCTCCCTTTTTAGCAATTCGAACCCTACATCAGCTTGCGATGGACGAGGAGGATCACTTCCCCAGAGCTGAGAAGCTGCTTCGTCGAGATTTCTACGTAGACGACTTTCTTTCAGGTGCAGAGACGCTGGAGAACATCCTGGCGATTTGAGACGAGATGATCCAGCTTCTGAGTCGCGGAGGTTTCGTAATTCGTAAGTGGTCATCTAACCACCCATCCGCTTTGGAAAATATCGCTAAGAAGATCTTCGATTTAGATTGCGGGATCCAGAGTAGTATTCTCAAGGATCCGGAAGAACCTGAATCCACTTCTACTAAGAGAAAGCTCTTATCTCAAATTGGAAAGATTTTCGATCCTCTAGGATTGTTAGGCCCTTTAACGTTGTATGCAGAAACTCTGGTAGAGGAGTGCTGGAAGGCTAATATCACCTGGGACGAGTCGTTACCGCAGAATATCCACACGAAATGGATCTCGTTAGCTAGAGAACTTCCATCAGTAAAAGAATTTGCTATGACTAGATATTTGAGTTGCAACAATCCAATTTCCATTGAAATTCACGGTTTTTGCGATGCATCTATGCAGGGGTATGGTGCATGTCTCTATATCCGCTCTACAGATTCGTTGGGACACGTCACTATAAGGTTAGCTTGTAGTAAATCCAAGGTCGCATCATTGAAGCATAATACAATCCCTCGGTTAGAGTTAGCGGGCGCAGCGCTCTTAAAGAGAATGTACGTCGAATTTAGAGATCAGCTGATGGTCCCCGTTAAGCGGATAACCTTCTGGTCAGACTCCATGATCGTTTTGTGCTGGTTAAAAAAGGCTCCTCATGTGCTAAAAACATATGAGGCTAATAGAGTAAAAGATATCCAAGAATTAAGTCAGGAAGTCGAATGGAAATATGTCCGTTCAGGGGACATATTTTCATTCGACAACCCAGCTGATTCGTTATCTCGAGGACAGTTACCTCACGATCTTCTACAGAATAAACTCTGGGTTTCAGGCCGTCAGTGGCTAACTTTATCTGACGACAGATGGCCTCAGCCGCCAACAACATCTCTCTCCACTAACCTTCCAGGTTTTTTAAGGAAGGAATTGTTTTAGTTACTACTCTCACTATAAGCGACATCTATTTCAGATTAGGTCAGTGGCTCATATATTTCGTTGGAGAAAGAAGGGACCGACACCGGACAATGTTAAGAACTCTGCTAGATCGAGTAAAGGTATTCATTACCTGTTTCCAACAGAAATAGCTCAAGCCGAACGTGTCGTTCTCCTCTCAATCCAGCGAGAAAACTTTGCTCACGAAATTAAAATTCTAAATTCTAATAATAGAAGGTTAATCCGAGTAGACGGTCGTTTGAAGAGCTCCAATCTTCCTTTCAATCAAAAACATCTGATACTGCTTCCACAAGCTCATCACGTTTCTGATCTTATTATACGTGATGCTCATCATCGAATTCTTCACGGTGGAATTCAATCCACTCTCTATACAATTCGTGAACGATTCTGGATTTTAAATGGCAAGAGTCAGGTTAGGCACGTCATACACCCCTGTGTCCCGTGCATTCGTCAGAAGCCGAAGTTTTCTCATGCCAAAATGGCAGATTTACCCATGTCTAGAGTAGTCGCTAGTTCTACTTTCGCTGAAACAGGTGTAGACCTTTTTGGCCCAATGTTGATCAAAGAGAAGAAAGATCGGAATCGTAGTTTCATTAAGGCGTATGGCTGTGTTTTTGTATGTATGACCTCCAAGGCTGTTCACATCGAAGTTGCTTCCGATCTTCTACTCAGGGTTTTCTCGCTTGCTTTCGACGATTTATCAGTATTCGCGGTAAGCCGATAGTGATGAAATCTGACAACGGTACAAACTTTGTGGGAGTAAACAAAGAACTTCAGAAAATCTACGATCTGCATGCCATATCCGAACGTATTGAATGGCAGTTTAATCCACCTCTTTCACCTCATTTCGGAGGATTATGGGAAGCCGCGGTTTTTGCAGAGTTTTAAACATCACCTCTATCGAGTAATGAAAGATCAAACGTACGAGTTGCTCACGTACGAGCAATTCGATACTCTATTAAAAGAAATCGCTGCAATCCTGAATTCTAGACCGTTGTATGCGAATTCCGCAGATCCTAACGACGCGTTAACAATAACACCCGCGCATCTGTCAATAGGACGTCCATTCAATTTTTTACCTGAACCCGATTCGTCTCCAAGACCAGACAAGACTTTTGGAAAAGATGGCATAAGGAGTATTTACACGAGCTGCAAGTTCGTCAAAAATGGTTGCATTCTGCAGCTATTTTGACAGTCGGTTCTGTCGTCGTATCCATGGAAGACAATCCTACTTGCGCAAGATGGCCACTCGGTGTAGTAATCGAGTTACACCCTGGGAGCGATGGTATTGCTTGGGTAGCAACTATCAAGACTGCTTCAGGACTGTTCAAACGGAACATTACTAGATTGTGTATTTTACCAGTAGATCAGGACACTGTGATCCCGTCAGAGTCTCAATAATCCTTCCCAGCGTAATCTGCCCCAGATGTATGCTCGGTGGTTTGCCCAAAAAGAGTTGAATCATCTGGTATTCTGGAAGTGCAACATTAAGTTTGGCCCGCGAGATGGTGGAACTGAAGGCAAAATCCTGAAGTTCTGCAGCCAGAAGCTCGGGAGTCGCGCCGAGAGGGCGGCTCTTGTGACGCGATATCTGGTCCGGTAAACCAGATCCCTGAATAAGAGACTCTGACTATTTAGCTAGTAATTCATTAACGGGTCTGATGACCTGCGTTCTTTTGAATAGTTGTTTAATATGTTAAGTTCATTGTATTATAATTTGATTCCATATTCATAGAGTTAATGTAAAATCAATCTGCTTTCGATAGTAATTCTAATCAACAAGGCAGTCCCTCCAAAGGAAACTGACCTTTTAGAGTTTCTTTTAAATATGTGTTATGTTATAACGATTCTAATCAATCAGGCAGTCACTCCAAAGGAAACTGACCTTTATTGGGTCCTACTGACCAATCCAAAGATTGTTAAGCTTGTAAATAGATTATATTTTTAATTAATTCATTCATTTAGTTAAATCTAACACTGCTCTACTATTGTGATTTAAAATAGTTTCGCAGCCGTTGCTGGCAGTATGCTGCGTCGCAACATTTTTTGTATTCTAATATTACTGCGCCTGTGCGCGCAATCAGAGTGTGAGTGTGTATGCGCATGCGTGACGGGAGCTAGAGCCCCAAAATCTAGCGCGGTGGCAGCACCGAACGGTGTGATCGCCGCCGTCTTAGGCGTGCTTGCCAGTCCTCGACTATCCATCGTAGCGTGCGGAGCTCCCTCGCGACTTACCTTCTCACGGCGTGCCTGCGTGCACTAAATCGAAATCGATCTTTCCGTTTAATCAAACGGCGTGTATTCTTTACACTCAACCAATCGTCTCAACTCATGTGTTCTTTTTGAGTATAAATCTACAACGAGTGTGTGTTTGAATCCGATAAAACATTCCGCTTGCATCGCTTGCGACCATTGTTCGGCGCGGTGTCACTTTGTAAAAATTCACTTTGTAAAAATTCACTTTGTAAAAATATAGTGTTCATCATTTAAATTATTTCATCCAGTGTAATTGTTTTCAATAAAAGGGTTCTTATGCCGCAAGGCTTTTCCCTATAAATAGTGTCAAAATCATTCAAAATCCAATTCTATCATTTCAGAGAAACCCAACATATCAAATTCAAATTTAATATAACTAGGCTTCTTTGTGCGCAACACAAACGGTCAAGATCTTTCAAATACGTTTATCAACTCCAGACGATATTTCTACGTGTTAGATTATGCTTAGTACATTTGTCTGTACACTATACAATAGTTCCTAGAGATAGGATAGACACACACACGTGCGACACCCCACCAGTACTATATACGTGAGTCGTACTACATATAGTCACTGCGCGACTACGAATAGCTCTCCCTTTACTGTACGCTCTTGGAGAGCACACGCATGCTTGGCATGCTTTATGGATAATAAAAGTAAACCTCTAAGTAAAATAATCCTCCCGTCTACCAAATTAATTCCTAAACACTACAGAAAATTCTGTGCAGTCAATAATTAATCGAGTCTTGGAATAATCAGGTTTAAAACATTCTGGCATCGTGCCTTGAATTCCATCTTTATTGAACCATATTATTTGATCTCTAAGAGCAGAAGCTTGCGACATCGCGCGTCGCAGTCGCGCGAAATACATACTGTTTCGCGTGAAGACCTTCTCGACACGGAAAGTCAAAGAAGGAGCCGCTTTGCGACCAAGCACGCTGCAGCCGCGCAAGACGCATGTTATTGTTTTGCGCGGCAACCTTTCTCGACAACCAAGCCTTAGCTGCTCGGCGTAAACGAGGCCCGCGTATTCTCGGACGTCAGCTACGTCCCGGAAATTCGTGGAAGTTGTCGACCGTTGCAAGTTCAAGGAAGGTGCCTGCCGGTCTAGGCTGGCGCGAGATGAGCAGCCAATCATCTTATCTCGCGCCGTGCCTGACCAATCAGGCGTCGTCGTCAGCCGGGCCTGAGCGGCCGAGAAAGAGATAGAGGGAGAAACGCCGAACGCGCGAACGCGGCGCGACTCAATTGCGACGCGGTGCCTCCCAGCAGCTCGATGCGCAACTCCTCGCGACTCCAATGCGCGGATTATTATTTTAGTTCGCGGGTTTTGATAGCAATAGCTGACATTTGGGAGAACGCTCGGGAATTGAAAGTAATTACACAATGATTAACAGTTTATTGCGCTTGTATTTCGCCCAGCCCTTCCCTACAACGTGGTGGCTAGAAAGCCGCCCACGCACAATGTAGTCACGCAGGGCCGACTGGCAACGCAACGCGCAGTGCCCGTCCTGAGGCTTTCGCTTCTGAATGGAGCACTGCAACACGGCTGGAGAATCGGCGGTCGTCTAGAGGCTCCCGCCTCTGACGTCGCACCGTCTGTCTCGTCCTCCGCAACACACTCGCACACTCTCACTCCATCTCTCTCTCTCTCTCTCTCTCTCTCTCTCTCTCTCTCTCTCTCTCTCTCTCTCTCTCTCTCTCTCTCTCTCTCTCTCTCTCTCTCTCTCTCTCTCTCTCTCTCTCTCTCTCTCTTTCTCGTGTTCGTACTCTCACACTCCACACGCGCCGAAAACCTTGATTGCTCGTCGACGTGTGTCGTCGACGAGAAACATACGAGAACTGCCGAGTCGCGCCGCGTTCGCTCGCTCGACGTTTCTTCCTCTATCTCTCTCTCGGCCGCTCAGGCCCGGCTGACGACGACGCCTGATTGGTCAGGCACGGCGCGAGATAAGATGATTGGCTGCTCATCTCGCGCTAGCCTAGACCGGCAGGCACCTTCCTTGAACTTGCAACGGTCGACAACTTCCACGAATTTCCGGGACGTAGCTGACGTCCGAGAATACGCGGGCCTTGTTTACGGCGAGCAGCTCAGGCTTGGTTGTCGAGAAAGATTGACGCGCAAAACAACAACATGCGTCTTGCGTGGCTGCGGCGTGCTTGGTAGCAAAGTGGCTCCTTCTTTGACTTTCCGTGTCGAGAAGGTCTTCGCGCGAAACAGTATGTATTTCGCGCGACTGCGACGCGCAACGTCGCAAGCTAGATGCTGTAAGATCTGAATAAATATTCTAGATACTGTCATCCTGTGAACTCGAAAGATAATGCTTAATGCCGAGTAAGAAAGGCCAGTTTTCATCTTAATAAAAAATATTAATAATCTATTTTCTTTAGACATATTATATTTGTCTGTAGGGGGAACAAGTTTGTTGGCGAATCAATTAAATATTTTGAACGTTACTCCACCTAGATCTGTTAATTCATCGTCATTTTTTACTGATTCTATGCCAAAAAAACCTCTTGTATTGTGAACTACTTCAAGATTACACTCAACACTTTTATTAGCATATGACGTACTTGGGCCACAACTTTTATTACTAACCTCTTTTAGTTCACAGAAACGACTAAGCGATTAACTATGTTGATTTCAGTGTAAGTTTCTGCATCACACACATTGTTATTTACATACCTATTGTATATTAACGTGTTGCTGTTTTCATTTGGTGTTGAAAAAAAATCCACTTGACATTCTTGAGAACAAAATGTTTTTTCATTCATCTGTACTTCTGATTCTGTTGAGGATTCTTCATAATACGTATCCATATTCTGCTCCAAATCATCTGTTTGAATCGCACTTGAACATGTATTTGTTAGAGTTGTGGAATTAATTGAATCATTATTTTCCTTGTTAACCAGATTCTTCTTATTTTCTGAACGTCGCCTCATGAATCTTTCAAACCTATAATATAGATTCACAACATAAACATTACAGGTCTTTCAATTGGAAATAAAATATAAAAATTATAACATTACAAAAAAATTACCTTCTTACTTACTTCCCTTCTTCACAAGACTTTGATTTTTCATAAATATTCGGAAATCTAGTTGGATAATAACTTAGGAAATATTGATTGTCAGATTTGGTATTTCCAATAAAATGTGCGCTACAGATTTTAGGGTTGTCCATTGGCTCACACTTAGATTGCGACGTTGCAAACGTCGCAGCCGCGTCGATACGAGGAATCTCGTTCGATGCGGCCAAGCCCTGAGTGCGCGGAATAAACAAGCGTGTCGACGTGTTGTTGTCAGCGACGGTTTGTCCTCAAATTCGGGGAACGGGCTAGCTAACCGTCATCGTCGGCGCGAAAGTGAACATCGTTGGCGCGAGAGCGAGCCTCGTCGGCGAGCGCGCTGATAGGTCCTCCGCATGTCACGAGCCAATCAGCGGGCGCCGATGCGCGGCTTGCTATCCGCCGACTGGCAGCCAATCGGAAGCCAGCAAGAAGCGCGGGCCCGACGAGCACGAGAGGAGAGTGAGCGCGAGAACGAGCGGGGAAATCCGAGAGTTCTCTCCCGACTGTCGACGGGGCACGTCGACGTTTGCGAGAGTTTGGTGCGTCCTCCTCTGCTTGTTGACCCGAGGTCGACGACTAAAGGAGATTGGGAGAGTCTCCCAATAGTGTGCAAGAGTGCGCGAGTGATTCAGGTGCAGCGCGTTGGCACTAGGAAGTCAAACCGAACAAACGCGAGAGGGCGTGAGTAAGAAGAGTGAGCGAGACGAGAGAGTGGTGTGCAGTGCGGGAGAACACCTAGTCTTCTGCGCGAGGCGTCTAGCCATCGCACGCGATATAGAGAGCGAGAGAGAGAGAGAGAGAGAGAGAGAGAGAGAGAGAGAGAGA